>PJEM01004494.1:0-152189 GCA_004023845.1 Helogale parvula | reverse complement strand
GTGTGGAGAGACGGGCACCCTCCTACACTGTTGGTGGGAATGTAAACTGGTGCAGCCACTCTGGAAAACAGTGTGGAGGTTCCTCAAAAAACTATCCATAGAACTCCCTTATGACCCAGCAATAGCCCTGCTAGGGATTTACCCAAGAGATAGAGAAATGCTGATGCATAGGAGCACATGTACCCCAATGTTCATAGCAACAATGTCAACAATAGCCAAAACATGGAAAAAGCCTAAATGTCCATCACCTGATGAGTGGATCAAGAAGATGTGGTATATATACACAATGGAGTACTACATGGCAATGAGAGGGAATGACATATGGCCATTTGTAGAAAAGTGGATGGACCTTGAGAGTGTCATGCTAAGTGAAATAAGTCAGGCAGAGAAGGATAGAAACCATATGTTCACACTCATAGGTCTAACAGAAAATTTTCAGAATGATCTAGCTTCAAGAAAAGCAAGCAGTGAGTAGTGCTTAAGAAAAATTGATTCAGTATCTAATGGACAACTGATACCTGTCACAACACAGCATTTTATATACTGTTAAGTGAAACTGCAATACAATCTAAGTTTATTTTGGAAATTCTTAAACGTCAAGATTCTGAGGATGTTTTTTGTAAGAGACTATTATTTTTGCCTGACTGCAAAGTGTTCTATATCGTCAGCAATACGAGTCTGATATTTTATATATTGACTCCAACTGATCCTCCATTCTTAATCTGACAAGTCAATTCCACTTTCTGTATTGCGTGTTCATTTTTCAAAGTTCTAAGAGAACTTCAGTGGGGCACGTATTCAACTGACTCCTTCATGACAGGTAGCACTCTCTTTTAATTCCCAACTAAAGGGTAATACCTAGCCTTCCAGCTTACAAAGTGTTTTAAATTGCAGTGTCTGCTGCTGATTTTACATCCTTCTTTACATTCTTATAAATTTATACCATTTAAAATATTTCCATATTATTATTTGTAATCTTTGGAATTTCTTGCCATTAGAAACAGAAAGTTAATATTTTACTTCTGAAAGGAAGACTTCCTTCTCTGAAAGAAAATGAAAGCCACGATTATGGAAATATAGCACTTTATGGTCATGTTGTCCACAGTCTACTACTTATACTTTCTTTCAAAAATATCAATAAATATTAATGTCTACCCACTCAATATTCTTGATTTTTATTAAGATTATTAATTATTCATATCTCATCTCCTTCCTTGGATCCTATATGTTTAAACATTTGATGTTAAGAATGCTGCAATGCTCAGCACATCTTGGTAGTTAAAAAATGCATTATACAAAAAAGGTAGAAAATATCTGGGAAAAAAGTCCTCCTGGCTAGGCAGTCTATTTTACTAAAATTTCTAAGGAATGATACCTTTAAATTACAAAATATTTTTTGCATGTCAAACATGCTTAGTGTTTTGCATTCATTATCTTACTTTAATTTTTCTAGTAGGACTGAAATTAGAAAGTATATTCTCAATAATGATGCAGAACCTTAATATTAGATTAAAAAACATGTTCCAGGTTACAAAGCAGATAAAGGCCAAAGTAAAAATGGGAACACAAGATAACAGCTTCTGCAATTTCTTACCATAATAGAATATTGCATATTATATAAAAATGTATTAAATTCAAATAATATTTAAATTTATAATTATTTTTCTATAAATTTGTATGTAAATGTCAGGAAAGACAAAAATAAGACTGTAAAATAGTATGTAATATACGTATTTTAAAAACAATAAAATTAGCAAAATATAAGGTATATTTAAAGATCTTTTTATCTTCTAATTGAAAAGATAACTTTACATATAATTGTATTGATAATGAATTTCATTGTCAGTCTTTCTAGTATCTATCCACTTTCAAACATATAAACAAAATAAGCATAAAGCAATCAAATATTTTATCTTAAAATGAGTCGAACATAAAAAAAATATATGTCTATTAGAGCAGAAAAGATACTGTGTGATTAAAATAAAGTCACAAAAACAACAGAAATGCATTCACATACTTAGTAAAGCTATCAGTTCTTGTTCATTTAGGCAAATAATGGTAATAAATTTTGAAAAGTTATAATTAATTTTTTTTTACTCTTGCTTGTTCCTAAAACATTCAGTGTAAAGTTAGTTGTTCCTGGAATTTGAAATATATGCATAGGAAAATAAAGTAATCTGGCAGTGTAGAAATTTGATGCAGAACAGTCATGTAGCATAACTCCTGAAGTGTTGCTTTAGAGAATGAACTTTTCTGCAAGTGATATGTCATGTGGTAAAAAGAAAGTTTCCGCTGCAAAATGCTCATCTTTCTTCTGCATTCATTATACCCTGAGATTGTTGAATTTCCTAGGGTTTATTTCTTCCTATTTCCACTCAAACTATGCTCTTTTTTGTAATGCAGCCACATTAGCAGACACAGCTTTGCACTCCTCATGCTGACTGAGATGCTGAAAATATTGTTGCTAAGCAACTGGATGCTGCACATTGGAACTCCATTTCTTCTGATGAAAGTGACAGGAGAAAGATAGCGACATCAATAGCTTAGTGATTTTTTTTAACTTAACAGCTGCAGTGAAAAGAGAAGATGATAGGCACAATGAAAGAAAAAGTTGGAGAAGGCCAAAAGAGAGGAGGTCTAGACATAAAGAAAAGAACCGTGGAAGAAATCCTAAGAGGAGATTTGATTCATAGAAATGGATGGAAAAAGTATTAGAAACTAATCCAGAAAATAAAAAAGAACTGTGTATATAGAAACTGTTTTTGTAAACTAGATGCTCTGCTAAGGAAGAAAACCAAAAATTAAATACAAAGTGTTGATCCTGAAATTGAATGAGTTAGTGCATTGAAACTTCCCTAACCCTTCCAGATTCCATCTCTTTTCTCTTATATTAAGCTTGCAGGTATGACTTTTATCTCAGAATCTAAAATCATGTCTGAAGTGAACATTTTTGGCCTTTGAAATTTGGCGGATGTAAAAACTGAGACTCTGAAGGAATAATAAAACGGTAACAGGGATAGATAGCTTTGAGTCTCTCCAAGGAACTGAAAATCTGCACTCTTGTTCAGCCTAATGAAGGGAGACCATCTAAGTAATAATGGCTCAGAAAGAGAAAAGAAAAGCCTCTGAATGGTTTTGAATGCAATTAGACAAGTACTAAACTGCAGAAAATAAAATGGAGGAGTGACAGTGATAAAAGATAGATGACTTATTATGTTTCAGTTGGAATAATTATAAAATCAATCCAGTGTTGTAAAAAAAATGACATACATACCACTAACTGTAGGATTGCAAGATAATAAAAAGCTACAAATTTATCCACTTGGGATATTTCAGATACGCACTTGATTCCTGGTTTAAAACTTTCTAGGTGTTATGTAACTTCTCTGAACTTCGGTTTATGCCTCTGTAACATGATGATGGCACCTAATATTCAGGGTCTGAGGTTGTAAATGAGATCCTATGCTGAATGCCTATCATGTACCCTGATTTCTTTCACCAAAAATTGCAGCATATTAAAACATGCTTAGAGTACAAAATAAAATACTGACTAGGAAATGTGCCAATGTTTACTAATCTAGACCATCAGTATTGAACACTTTCCCACTTTTCGTTGAGCTGAGGAGGTAAGAAATACTATTCATTGGAAATCTAAAGCAATAAGATTTTTAATGAAAAAAATTCTTTCTAGTCTTCCTTTGGGAAAAAAAAAAAAAGGAGTCAGAAGTAAAATTTTCACTGATGGAACAACTATAGTCCTAACTTCAGTCCAAACTTCAATTTTTAAATGTCTGGACTATAAATAAAGGTAGTTTGGGAACTCTACCCATTCTGTTCAATCCAGGCCTGGCTTGAAATAGTGATTGGTACATGGCTATGACAATGTGAAAGAAAATTACAAACCTATGGAAGAGAAATAGCAAACTATTGATCTCATTCTGATTATCTTTGTGCCAGTTAGTTCCTGGCTTGTGTTGCTATTGATTGCTGCTGGTCCTGGTATTTTATGTTCCTAGGACGTGACTCCTACCATTCAAGAGAAGGTGGGCAGAATTAGGGGATCTGACTCTGGAAGCCAAATCCTTTAACTGGAGGCTTGTAGGTTTTACAAGTAAGAAAATTACTAACCCCTTCAAGTTAAGGATTAGAAATATACAATGAACAGGAAAAAAATAGAAACAGAGGTATTGGGATGGGCAAAATAGCAGCCTGAGAAGTATTTAATTTTTTTAAAATTTTGTTTAATTACATAATTTATTTTTTGCTAATAACTTAGAGATATGTTATTTTTCATATTTATTATAAGTAAAGAAATCTAGGTAGTAGAAAGACTGCCTTCTGCAAGCCCTTATTTTTCTGCTTTTTCAATCTCTTTTGTTTTAGCTTGTGTTATTTTGCTTTGGTGGTTTGTGAGGTGTTCTTCCCCACTCCAGGTGCAAAAGCAATTCTTTTCATCTACCAATTAACATGCTTTTAATATTGCTAAATAAAATCACTGTTCTCAATGTATTTAATCCTCCTCTAAGTCCCAGAAATATTAACTAAAGTATTACAGTCATTTGATACATGAGTAGCCGAGAAAGTAGCTCCTCCAAAGCCAAGGTTAGGAGGAAAAAATGAACACATATAACCTGTCCCTCCCCCCAAAATGTTTTCAGTTATGCTAAATAGCAAGTGAAGGAGTTACCCTAACTAGCATTTTGTGGATTTCACATACTGATTTTCTATCCTTTTTTCTTTTCTCTTTTTTTCTTTTCTTTTCCTTTCTATTCTTTTCTTTTCGTTTTCTTCTAATATTTATTTATTTATTTTGAGGGAGAGAAAAAAGCATGAGTGGGGGAGGGGCAGGGAGAGACTCCAAAGCAGGCTCTGGGCTGACAGCATTCTCAATGGAGTCCTGAGATCATAACCTGAGCAGAAATGATCAAGGATCTGATGCTTAACTGAGACACCCAGGGGCCCCTAAGAGGCTGCTTTTCAAATCTCTAATAATGTACATGTTGGATTTCTATTCATTTTGACATCATAATACATTTATGAGGCTGTGTTTGTTTTTCCAATATCAGATATTATTTTCTTCTTGCATAAGTAACTCTACTCCTTTCTACTAATTAATGTTAATGTTAATGTCGATGAGCGATATAGTAGAAGTAAGGATGCCGGGTTCTATCCCTGAAACATAGTATGAACTCTTTATTTTTTTTCCTGTTTTTCTCAGGTACATCTAATCAAGTGCTTATTCTATCTAATTTGCTCACATCCTTGGAAATACGAAGATGTCTTTGAATTAAAATGAGTCCCTAAATTTGAGGAATTCTCCAGTTTGTAAAGGGCAATACATTTGAAAATAAGTAAGTTCAAGAGAGTGATATTAGATTATAATCACTGAATATGTGAATGTGATGATTAATTTTATATGTCAACTTGACCGGGACACAGGGTGCCCAAATATTTGGTTAAACATTCTGGATGTGTCTGTGAGGATGTTTTTGGATGAGATTAACATGTGATTCAATAAACTGAATAAAGTAGATAGCTCTCCTCAGTGTGGGTGGGATTCATCATATCTGTTGGAGGCATAAATTTAAAAGACAGGTAAGAAGAAATTCTCTCTGCCTAACAGCTTAAACTGGGACATTAGTCTTCTGCTGCCCTCAGACTGGGACATTAGGGTTCCAGGTTCTCAAGGCCCTTGGACTCAGACTGGAACTGCACCACTGGCTTTCCCGTGTCTCCAGTCTGTAGATGGTGTATCGTGAACTTCTCAGCTTCTATAATTCCCAGAGCACATGGTGAGGAGATAAATATAGCAGGTCTTGAGTCATAAATCCATAGTAGCATCTCAACCTCCCTAAGGCTTTGGATACCTTTCTAAATATCTTCTGACATTCAGATTTATTGTAGGTCATTCTTGGGTTGATAATTCAGTATACCAAGCAAGCAAGCTCCTCAAGCTTACCTCCTGAATTTAGAATCTCTGTTTATGATGCCATATCAATATGTGTGCTGACTCAACTTATATTCTTTATACCCTGATCTCTTATTCTTAACACCCACAGATTTGTTACTAAAAATTGGCAAAGACATACAATTCTGTTGTTATATAACACATCTTCTCAAAAGTCACGTTTCTATCTCACTGTTGAAGGCATGCGAGGAATTCAGTCTAGTTATACATATAGAAGTAGGAAAACTTGGTGGGGAATAGGTACTGAGGGAGATTAGCAATCTCTTGTGGAACTACCATTGGGAAGCCATTACAGGTTGTCAGACAAGTGAAGAATGTCATCCATATGGAAAGTTTGAAAGGGCTGCTTCAAGTTCAAGGTCCCTAGCTTCACTGGAATCTGCCCATATGGCTGCATTACAATTTCCAAGATCTCATCCCTTTCTGAGGTATACTACATGTTTAGAAATAAAATTTGCATTGTAACAGCCACTCACAGGATTTTATTTTGGATACTGTTTTTTGGAAATCTCAGCCTTGTGGGTCCAGAAGATAAGGGTTTTAGAGCAGTCACAGAAGCTTATCTAGGTCCCTTATGCAGACCTTGAGTTGACAACTAACTCAATGTCTGGAGCTTAGGATCTTCTTACCACATGTTTTTCTGTGCACTTATGAGATGCCAACATAATTCTTATATTTACTAACATTCTCTATGGCAACAAATGCTTGTCATGAGGCATATTACCTTTAGGAGATAGGGACTTGCATTATCTACAGGTAATAATTTGCCACTGCATGTCATAAGCTACCATTGTGTTATCACTGAAGAGTCATTAATGTCATTAAATCTAACCAGATAAATTTTAAATAGCCTAAAAGAAATTCAGAAACACATAATTAATATAATGCTCTCTCAAAAACACTATCAATGCCAAATTGTGTATTAGTCAGAATTCAATAAGAGAAACATAACTACTTTTGTAAATGAAAAAAGCAATGCATTGCAGGAATTTGACATATGCAATTGTAGCAGTGGTTAAATAGCCTCTTCATAGCTGCTGTCTTTGTGTCTGATGCTGGAGGCTGAAATCCAAAGAATATGAAATCAGATGTAAAGAAGAAGAGAGCAGAGATAAGTTTAATCTCATTAGAGTGAGCTGGGATCCAGGTCCACAAGCAGTCTGGAATCCATAAGAAAACACTGGAGATTCATGTTCTTACCATCTCTAACCTTGTTAACTGGGTGTCCTAAAGGAGAAGTTGGAACCTGTCTTTACAGTGCTAAACACAGACCTGGTCCAGGAAGCAGAGAAGCTAAAAGAGGTAGATCAGTTGCTGGCCCAAAGTCTCCCCACCTCTGTGAGGTAACCTAGCACATAAGCAAAACGACAAACACCTTCCTCAAACTTCTAAGCATAAAAACTGCATGTCTTTTACTTCACTATTATTGCCAAATCTCATGAAAAAAATGTCTCTTCTTACTCAGACTAACCAGAAATACACATGGAAGGGAACTCAGGAAATGCAGTTCTGTCTATCCAAACTGACACATTGGAAAAAGAGTACCGTAGAGAAGCCAGCTTAGTCACACTCACATAATCATGCTTAATCGCTAGCCAATTAATCAAATTTACAAATTATCAGTATATTTACCATAATCTGTGTTCATAATTGCTTGTTAGAACCTTTCCCTTTGAATTCTCTAAGATATACTAACATTTGCTGGTATTATCTTTATAGAAATCTTCTGCCAGTATTGTATCAAAAATTGTATCCATTTGTAGATACTCTCTCTTTGTCTAGAGTTTCTTCTAATATCTCTCATTGATATATCTTACCATTGTGTATTTAGGCATGGGATTAATACTTATTATCCTCTTAGGACTTAAGTATATATTTTCGATCTAGAGATATGTAACTTTCATTAAGGCATTAAAATTAGCTGTCACTATCTTCTTTAACATTGCTTCTATCATGTTGTATGGTAATTCTGAGAGATGTTTACAAACACCCTTCTCTTCCTTTCTGTACATGTTAGAATTGCATGTCACATTCCTGCCAAGTTAGGATTGGTCAAAGTCCTCTGCAAAAAGTGGCATGTATCACCTTTCAGGTCACTCTTTAAGGTCCGGGGCTTCATTTGCTGAGGCCCTATCCCCATGTCAGGAAAACTGAAACTGCCCCAGTTGTGAGATGTTCCATCAGTTTATATGAGTAACTGAGATCACTGGTGATGACCTTCATGAGTGGCCTATACATCAAATTTCCTAAAGGTAGTGTTCTGACTTCCACATCTGCATTTTTAATGGTAAGAAAAGCCTTTTATTCTTACTATTAAATGGTTCCCTCTGCTTCACTTAGGCTTTCTTAAAGATTGGCTAATAAACTGACATTTTTAAAAATCTGTTGGAAATTTAAAGAGTAATGAACCTAGCACATGTATGTTTCACAAAAACTAAGATATATAGATCTTGAAAACTTTTCTCTCCTTGGCAAGGATGTTTAAGGGTTAAAGCATGCCTCAGCCTAAAATCAGATGACCATATCTGTACACTATATGCACCATTTTGTATACACCTCACCTGTATTTTTCTCATAATATAAAGATCTGCTCTTTCCAACACAGTAATTAATAGTCACGTGTAGCTACTGAGGATGCGAAATGTGGCCAGATCAAATTCAGCTGTGTTTTAAATATAAAATACACATGGGATTTCAAACCCCTAAGACCAAAAAAAAAAAAAGTGAAATATCTGTTTATTAATACTTTTACATTGAATACTAGTTGAAATAATAGCTTACATACAGTTGCTTAAATAAAGTATATAATATATATTAATTGCATATGTTTTTATTTTAGTTTTAAGTGTTTCTAAATTTTGTATTTGAATTTCATTACATTTCTACTAAGTAACACTAGTCCAGACTTTAAAGGTCAAATATTTCTATTATATATAGAATATCTTATGAATTTTTCATTAAGTAATCACTATACCACAATTCTAACAGTTTTTAGTACTACTTCCTAAAGAAAACTTCTTTAAGATATTTATTTACTAATGAGTATAAATTAATACTATTTTCACAAATTCTGTGAATGTAATCTTTTTTTGCTTATTTCATTTTAACACTGACCAATTTCTTGTTGAGTGTGTACGTGTATCTGAGTTTTGCCCACAGAGCATTTGCTAATGTAGATAATGTTTCACATTTTACATATGACATCCTAGAAACTACTATTCTTCAAAGTTTTATTAAAAATGGGGTTAAAGATACCCAAGGTTGGATTTTATATCTAGAGATTCAATATCAGGCTTTTAAGATGTAAATTTCATTCCTTGTCACTCAAATATATCTTTCAATTTGACTTAAAATTTATGACTTTCAAATATGATCAGATGGCTGAAATTGTTTCTTATCCTCCACTGAACTTATTATAAGTCTATGTGACAAAGTTAGTGATATAAGTAATTGATCCAATTTCTCCTCTTTCTCAAGCACATTGGCCTATAACCCAAGTGCCAAGGCTCTTCAAGTTTGAATTCTGCTAAGAGTATAGTCTTAGGAAGAGAAGTAATAATGAAAAAAAAAAAGTATCTGTTATCTGATAGCAAGTTATGAAGTCTATAAAGATATTTCCAAATCTTTGATGATATCATATGCATGATATATATTATATATGTGTGTCTATGTAGGAAAAATATTGACAGTTTTCAAAATTATTCTAATAGTGGATAGAGATGAATGTATAGATAAACAATCTGGGCTACAGATAAAGCTAACTGCTACACAACAAAATGATTGTTAAGTTTTACTTTTGTATGACACTTTTTGTTTTTTCAAATTACTTTCACATATTTTCATAAAATAACTCACTTTAAAACTACCAAACGCAATAGGTATAAAAATTAAAAATTTTCATAAAATAACTCACTTTAAAACTACCAAACGCAATAGGTATAAAAATTAAAAACACTTACTTATGCTGACTATATGACAGACATTCTTCAAAATAGTTTATACGTGTTAACTCATTTAATCCCTGCACATAATCATCTCTATTTTACAGATGAAAGAACAAAGGAACAGAAAAGCTAAATAGCTTGTTAGCATTTCCCTCACTATAAATGGTGGAATTAGATTTGACCCAGGCAATTTAATCCCATAGTCTATGTTCCTAACAATCCAATTTATAGAGTATAATAAGTGTATTGTTCCAAGTCCTGTCATTTACAGGTATACCCAGGACCACAATACAGATTATCAGATTTAAGGTGAATTATTCTTTTCATTACATGGGAATCTATAATGAAGAAACCATAAGAGGGAGAACATAAAGAAGGGAAGGAAGGAACAGATAAAGCAAAATCATAAACAACTTAAATAGTATAATATTATTACTATCCAAATGTTTATATTTTTAAAGTTTTTAACATCAGTACCACACTTGTTTTTTAACCTGTTAACTAAACTATGAATCAAGTACCTATAACTTACTGACAGAGTGTTAGGTTCAATTTTATTTCATTTTATTTTTTAATCTTTATTTATTTTTGAAAGAGAGACAGAGGGTGAGTGCAGGAGGGGCAGAGAGACAGAGACACACACACACACACACACACACACACACACACACACACACACACACACAGAATCTGAAGCAGGCTCCAGGCTCTGAGCTGTCAGCACAGAGCCCAACGCGGGGCTCAAACTCATCAACTGTGAGATCATGACCTGAGCTGAAGTAAGATACTTAACAGACTGAGTCACCCAGGCACACCATCAATTTTTAATTCTATACATTTTCATGAGTAGAAATGTGTTGGTACTACATTTGTACTCCTTCTCTATGTGGTACTGTGGATGTAGTTCATTTAAAAAACATAAAGGAATGATTGGAAATTACACTGAAAAAAATCACTTGTAAATATAGCGTATCTATCCAAATTTATCTGTTTATTAATGTCAATCACAACCAAAACCATAGGAACTATGCATGTATGTGTGACATTGACAAACTGATTCTAAATGTATATGGCACTCCAGTGGACCAAGAAGAGCCAACATGATTCAAGACTATGTGGATAAAGAAATGCAAATTTAGTAAATGTAAACTATCCAATAATTAGGACATTTTTTTTGAGAGAGCAAGAGAATACAAGCTGGGGAGGGGCAGAGAGAGAGGACAGAGGATCCAAGTAGGCTCTATGCTAACAGCAGTGAGCCAATCCAATGCAGGGCTCTAACTCAGGAACTGTGAGATCATGACCTGAGCCAAAGTGGGACGCTCAACTGACTGAGCCACCCAAGTGCCCCTAGGAGTTCCTATAAAGCTAAAATAGTGGAAATAGGGTAATTTGAGCAAGAGAATAGGCAAATACACAAATGTACAGAACAGATAAGTGTCCAGAAATAATCCCACAGATATATGATAATTTAATTTATGGCAAAATTTAATTTAATTTTAATAAAATGGTGGAATTTTATTAAATTCCAATAAAGAATTAAAATAAATTTTCAATAAAGTAGTGGAATTTTCAATAAATTATGTTGAGTCAATTGAATAGTCACATAGGAAATAAAATAAATCTTGCTATTTACAATATTAACAAAATAAATTTCAGGTGAATTTTTCAAAAAATTAAAAAGGTCCTAGTGACACTTGGTAGGTAGTTCAGTCAGTTAAGTGTCAGACTCTTGATGTTGGCTCAAGTCATGATCTCACATTTCTTGGGATCAATCCCTGTGTGGGCTCTGCACTGAGCATGGGGACTGCTTAGGATTTTCTCTCCCTCCCCCTCTCTACCTCTCTCCCACTGGCACTCTCTCTCTACCAAAATAAATAAACCGTTAAACACAAAGCCCGAAAATAAATTTTTAAACGTTAAGGCAACCGCATTTTTAAGAGTAGGCAAAAGACCTGATAAAGTATTTCATAGAAGATAGTATCCAAAGGCCAATAAATCTATGAGAAATTAAATCATTGGGGAAAGTAAAGTCTTAAAGCCTTACCACTACAAATCCAACAGAAATGCTAAGAACAATAGCAAAACTAACAATTTCTAATGGGGCTGCAGAGAAACTAGGACTCATACTCTGCTAATGAGTGTGTCAATTGATAAAATTTTGGAAAACTATCTGGAAATACATACTATATCTGACAACTCCAATATCCTATTACACAACAGGTCTATTCCTAAGTACAGATATCAATCTATTTTTGTGCACAAAATATACGCATAAAAACATTTATAACTGGATTGTTCATAAGAGTCCCAAACTGGGAGGAAATCTAAACAAAGCAAAACAAAGAACAAAAAAATTATTACTACTACATTCAACAACTGAAAGAAACACAAAAATAAGGTATTGAGCAAAAGAAGCCAATTATAAGACAGTATTTACTGATAATTTCATTCATATAAATTTCAAAAACAACCCAAAAAAAATCAGTGATGGGAATCATTAAATTGGTTATATTTTAGAGAAATGACAAATGTGTAAGACAAAGTCTTCGGGAGCACTCACAATGTCCTGGTTTTGATATGGTTAGTAAGTGTGTATTTAAATAGTTGTCCTTGTGCACTTTCTTATCATAAGAAACAAACAATATCCTGTTTTTTTTTTTATCCTGTGCAGGCTTTTTCAATTTTTAAAAACTTCCCTCCAAAAAAATAAAAATAAAAAAATACAATGAGGGTTAGATGAAGACACAATACCTCTAACTAGGCTTTGGAGAATTATTTTGTGCAAGAACATTGCAAAATTAAAAATAAATAAAATCCTAAAATTAAAGACATAATTGAATACTTAATACAAGGCTATACGTTACTGTTATCTTCGCTCATTTCATAACTAAACCCGTCATTGAGCTATCCTTTCTTACATCAACGTGAATGCTTACCTTTCTGCTCACCCTCATCATCATGAAATTCCCTTCAAATACATTTCAAACTTCCCAGCTACTTAAACTCTTCATTAAACTTCCTACCCTTCTACATTCACTGAAACATTATAAACGCCTGCCTGCCTTGTAGCTTTCTCACTTTCCTAAAAATCATTTGGTGATGGGAAGAATTGCTATTCTACTCTCTAGACCAATAGAGACCAGTCTTCCATTGCTGATGTACTCACCATATTTTTTTGGCTTAGAACAACATACATTTATTATCATATAATTCAAGAGAGGTCAGTAGTTTTACTGAGGTAGAATCAAGATGTCAGTAAGGCACTATTCCTTCTAAGGTTATGGTAGAGAATCTGTTTCCTTGCCTTTTCCAACTTCTGGGGCTGCCTGCATTCCTTGGCTCAAGGTCACTTCTTTCATCCTCAAGGTAGCAGTGCATTTTCATATCTTTCTCTAACTCTGACACTCCTACCTTCCTCTTATAAGAACCCTCATGACTGCATTGGGCCCACTTGTATGATTCAGAATAATCTTCCCATCTCAAGATCCTTAACATGTGTGAAGTTCTTTTGCCATGTAAATTAACATATTCATTTCTTTACCATCTCTGGCTTGACCCAATGCAAAAATATCCTAACTAGATTTCCTATCCCTAGTATTGTCCTCCTCACTCCCGAATCTATTATTTATTATATTGCAAATATGTCATGTTACACTCTAATTATTTTTTTAAAAGTAAACACTTTGTGTAACCCTGTAACTCAACCTAATTCAGTATTTAACTATTCACTAGAAAACCAACTAGTTTTAAAGGGTTACAAATAAAGTCTTTTTCAAGGGTTACATGGATCTTAATGATGCTGATTCAAGCTACCTTTTACTCTTATAGAAAATCTGGGCTATTTAAATTATCTCTTAGCTCCAAGTCTACCCTTTACACTATGCATTGTGATTCTAGGACTAAGATCCTGGAACACCATGAAGTCTACTGAAAATAACTATACTCTTTATTAAACACTACTCCTGTCTTGTTCTTAAGCCCTGACAGAGACTGAATACCTGACATATAAGGCCAAGTGATAAAGGGATCTCAGTAGCCTATCATGAAGTGTGTCTTGTCTGACTCAGTAAGCCAAAAACTTGGGCATTGGTGGCAACAGTCTATCAAGTACAAATAAGATTCCAGAAACTGGACTTCAACAGACCCAGAAGCACAAGACAATTACACCAACAGGGTGGTGAGACTCCTGACATATTTTACTTCTAGAGTTACATCCTCCCCTCCCCCTCAATCCACACCTACAATCTGGAAGCACACAACCACCACTGGCTGATTAAAAATAAAAACATTTTGCTTCTTAAACATTTTTTTAGCCCATACTAATATCAACCAGAATTAGATGCCTGCAACACCACAGTCTTAATCAAGAACTTCCCTAAAACACAATAGTGAAGAGAAATATTACTAAAAGGCAGAACCTGGAAGAGTATATTTTAAGTTATATACTTATACTTTATATACTTATACTTTATACTAAGAAATGGCTAGAAATATGGGCCTGCACAAATTAATTTGTGCTGGCTAATAGTTTGGCCTTATTTTCAGGGAATGAAAAGAATTAGATATAAGACTCAAGGATTAGAAGACAAGTAATTATAATTTTTTAGAAAAGGACAAAGGGTGTTATAATGTTTGCTTTCATCTGAAATGCTGTAAGCATGTGTAAGCAGGTGGATAATATATATATTCTGTGAACTTCAGTAAGCCTCTTTCCCAGCCATTCTGGTGTCTTTTTGATGAATACAACTATGGTATGGTCACAGTAACAGAGATGGAGTCTATATATGGGCTCAATAAAATTCAACTTTACTCACCAAGTCTGAATTGGCTGCCTTCACTATTGAGTACCTCTAGCAACAGCAAAGACAAATACTGTCCTGACATATAAATCTCTAGAGGGACTAGCCAGTTCCTGGAGGCAGATCGATTATACTGGATCCCTTTCAATACTGAGATGTCAACTACTTTGCATCACTAAAATACAGATGTAGTACTTTCCATAAACATGTCTTTCATGTCACAACTCTTCTCCTAGTACCAAAATCTGTGAAATTAGGGAATGGCTTACTTAAGTTTTATTACTCTACCAAATGTTTCTTTTGTCAAGAAATTCATTTCATATAAAAATAAGTGTTAGAATTGGCTTCTGGCTATGGAATTCACTCATCTTACTATGTCACTTAGAAGATGCTGGCATGAGAGAATGGCAGAATAGCCTAATAGGCTACTGAAGACTCAATTATAGCACCAGTTGAGAGAAAAGAAGCTGAAAGTATGTGTTTCTGTCTTTCAAGACGAAGTCTATACTATGAATCATCATATTATATGCTGCAGTTTAGCCCAAGCTCAATAAATAAGTCCAAGTATCAAGGGCTGGTAGCAGAATTTGCTCTTCTATTACACATGATAATCTACTCACACAAGTTTGGCTTTTTAGCCTCACAATTTTGGCACGGCTAATTTGAAAGTCTTTGTTTCCATGGCAGGTGACAATGGCTGTGTAATATGGCCAGTTAAGGAAACTAGTCTAATTAAATTTCTAGTTAGATGAAACTTAACCAAGAGATTGTTGGCTGAAGAAGGAAGCTACCTCAATTAATCACGGTCTCTTAACTTGTTACACAATCCTGGACTAATGCAGTTTTGTATATTTTCTTCCTTTTGTATTTTATGTATACACATAAAAATACATATATTCTCACACACACAGATTTATATTAACTATTCTTATTTATATTAACTATTCTGTCCTTTATTCTTACCATTTTATGTAAGAATTCCTTGTGGTAGTTGGCTTTTTAATTTAATCTCCTCAATTATAGAATATTCTGTAGTCATTGTGATTGAATGAGCGAAGTACTTTACATTGCTAACAGATGGATACTGGGAATGGTGCCCAAAGATCACACTGTGACTGCTGGGATTTTGTTTCTCACACTTTTGAAGAAACAGTAAAGTGTCTTCTTTTGTACAGAAGATTATCACATGTTTTTTGGATGGAAACATAAATATACTGGTATGACATGAAAGTCTGAATACTGACTGACGAAGGAAGTCGACCAGAATGGTAATTATTTTAGTCCATTCTACACTGTGCCTCCTAGTCGGGATGCTGACTGCAGACACTAAAAATATTCCTTTAACTTTCTCACTGACTTCTTATCAGTCCCTACACAAAGTGCACCAAGATTTTAAAACAGAAAACGGGGAGAACCAATGTCCTGCTTTTCTCCTTTCAGCTTCTTTAGTTCACCAAAACGAACTTACCATGCATTCTCAAAGGTATCAGCACCAGCTCAGCAGCAATTTTCCCTCAGAGATCTGAGCCCCAACTTCACAGGTACCCTCTTCTAAGTTTCTCTATCCTTGTAACGTTGATTTCATTTGTTGCTTTAGTCCAACAGTTAGTACCTCTTTCCAATGTCATTATCTCGTTTTATCTTGAATTATTTTTCTAGCCCTCTAACACCTGTATCTAATTCCCTAAATTATATCCCCTCTGTTAAAAGCTCTATGGGGATTACTGCATTATTAATTCAGATTGATTGATAAGTCATTGCTCACAACCAGCACCATATTCTAAAACTGTTCTGACATGTTGAAACTCCTTGAATATTCTAAATTCTCTCATGAATTGATGATTTTGTACATCTGTCCCCCTACCTGGAATGCATCACACCGACAAGTTGTTCATGGTTCAGAATGACAGTCACTCCGTCTCCAAAGCAATCCTTTCTTCCCTTGCTCAACACACAATCCATCCTATAAAAGGTTTCTTCTTACCAAAGCTATAATCTTATAAATCATTCTTTTAACATTCATCAAAAATTTGCCAAACAGGTTTGGTGATGAATCTTTCTCATTAAAATATAAGAGATTTGAGGGCAGAAATCCTGTTTTTCAATGTTCATCATCCAACACAGTACATGCCCCATAACAGAACATAAATGAATGACTTAAGACTTTCAGTCCCTCTTTCTCTCCCATTCCAAATTGTGGACAATATATTTAATTCTTACAAATTGCTATCATTACTTACAATATAGATTATGACAAGAGTTATTTTTAACACAGTTTATTACATTTTTATTGAAGTATAATTAACATAGTGTTATTTCTACTTTCAGCTGTTCAATGTAATAACTCAACAATTACATACATTACCTAGTCCTCATCATGATAAATATACACTTGATTGCCTTCACCTATTTCACCCATACCCCACCCACCTCCTCTCTGGCAACCACTAGTTTGCTCTTTGTATTTAAAAGTCTGGTTTTGTTTCCATATTAATTATACTTCAATTAAAACAAATAATAAAAACAAAATCAAAAAAAAAAAAAAGAAAGAAAGGAGAAGTCCAGGTAGCATGGTACAGACAGATGTATTTCCCAATCTCTCTTTCTTTTCCTAATTATCCAAAAATGAAAAGATAATAGAGACATCTCATTTCTATTCCTTTTTTTTGTCAATTCATTAAAATATAGTTTAATAACCAAATACAAAAAAGAGTGAAGATGGAATTCTACCCACAGAAATAAATGAGGACCAAAGCCAGCAACAGAAGACATCGAAATAAAGGCCTGAACCTCAACCAAGGCGGGAGGTTCAGAACCAAGAGGACTTACCACCATGATGTGAAGCCACCAAGAAGACAACAGAGTCCTATGAATTCTTGTAGGTACCTCACTTGATTCTGAGGCAGTGCCAGAGATGGAGGTAAGACACTTTGGATCCGGCTGACTGTGCCAAGTAATGCCTATCAAAAAGAGGCTGTAAAACAAACAAAGCATTTTGGGGGGATCTTAGGGATTGCAATTTCATACACTTATCAAGATGAGCACTGAATACAGAATTGTTGAAGCATTATATTCTACACTTGAAACTAATATAACATTCCGAGTTAATAATACTTTAATAAAAATATTTTTAAAAATAACAGTTTATTACAAACTGTCTTAAGTTCTGCCCTAAGTTTTGAAAGGTCTTTTTTTTCCAATACATATATAACTTAGCCACAGTAGTATTATTTTAAGTACTCAATATGTATGCCTGATTAATGGCTGCCATGTTGGACAAAGCAAGCATGGAACATTCAATCACAGCAGAAAATGCAATTTGTCGGTGTTGTCCTAGAGCAAACCCTCAGAATTTTTCACACACATTATACCTGAATTTATACATATTTAACACAAATAGCCTAAAGATATTAATACCTTTTTTTAAAATATAAGAAATCTATTTATAAACTGATATAGACAATGCGCTTTGGAAAGTTGAAAGACATATACTTATTTTGTACTTTGTGGATCCTTAGTAAGAACTATAACTCAATTTGAATGACAGAGACAAAAAAGTTCCAATAGAATCTGAATGCTATCTGAATGGTACTGGCAATACAGTAAAATTAACCTCACACTTCAATTCATAGACCAACTGAGGCTTTCTATTCATTTGTCAAATACTGTTTGATTGAATTAATTTCACTTATGAAATTCTTTAGGCAGTGTGCAGGATAGCATTTCTCCAAAGTTCTCACCAAATAACTCCTGACTAAGGAAAATCAGCTATAACCCTGGAGGTCTGGTGGAATAAACTTATGTGATCCTTTTATTTATGCCAGTTTCTGTCATACCTTAAGAAATGTTTCTTTTTAATCGATGCCATTGCATTTAGTATTGAAAGCATTGTTTTTCAAAAACTCATTCAGTAAAATAACTCCCCAAGAGTATTTGCCATTCATGTAGTTTCCCATAGCCCTTGGACTATCACTGACTAACTCTAGGAAAATACATACCACAATCTGAGAAACACCAATGTGGACACTGGTGAAATATAAAATAGTCAACTTATTTTCTCTAAACAGAAGAAAAACATGTACATATTAAGTTGAATGATAATGCAACATTTAACCACTGGTGTAGAATTAGCTTTAGAACCTGTGCTCCCTTTATCTAAAAGCGTTTTTATTTACACAATAGGATAATGCTTAAAAGCTTTTCAGAATATGCAAAGTATGTTGCTACTCTTTCTTATTTACTAAGTCAAAAATAACTTGCATTTAATTATACTTTAATTATTTTACTACATATCTTGCAAATAAAGTTACTTTCCATATTGAACCTATAGCATAGTAGCATGTTTTATTAATTGATAGTCAAAGTGTAGTATATAAGTACAATATTGTACAATTCTTATGAATGTATTTAAATATTGAAATTAATGTTTGATATCTTTAACCATAAAATAAAATTTAAAAATTCAAAACATATTAAATAAGTTTAAAATAAAATCTACATGAGGATGCTAATAAAAGCTTAAATTATTCTATTTATCTGTTGAGAGTCTTCATTACGTTTCTGTAAAGTTTCAGAGTCTGGCTCAAGTTTAAAATTTAAGTGCTTAAAAAGGTGATTTGGTAAGTGTCAGAGATTAACAAATTATGGAATGTTAACTCATTCTAAATGTGCGGCTACTGTTTGAAACAGAAGGCAATGAATCAATGTCTACTGAAAATAATAAAGGTTTATAAAAATAAATACACACATCTTCCAGTTAATGAAGTCAACGAAAATGAAGATACATAGACATAAAATTATGCTTAGAATATAGCTTGGCATGGATGGCATCAGAAACCGGAAAAGTGACAACAGTTGGAATTTTAAATTGCAATGTACTGTTTAGTTTGAACTGTTTGTTTGTCCCTTCATTTAATGGTATTAATTAAAGGCCTGAAATGCGTGAGGCACTGGGTAAGGTACAGAAATTCACTAAGTTACTACAACGAACTCCAGTCTTATTCTCTAGTAATGTGTCAGAATTCTGGAAATCTGTGTTCATTCTAACCTGTTACCAAGGGGAGAAAAATGTACAGTTCATATGAACTGTGTATGAATGGGCACCAATATACCTCTTCTATATTACTTTTTTCTTCTGTACCTTTATGCTCACTGATCCCTCTTCTGACTGATTATGTCTTTATATTTGTTAATGTATTCAATAAAGTACTAGTCAAGTTTTGTTGTCTTTAAGCCATTGTTGTATGATTAGACCTCTTTGCAGATATAAGCCAATTTTATGACTTAACAACAGGTATTAGGCCAATTTTCAAAAACTCAAAAGGGGAATTTTACTTTAGAATTGAAATACAATCTACATTTAATTTTTTCTAACTTGAAAAAAATTTAGAATCGATACCTAAGAGAATTGACCCCTATAAGAAACCCAACCTTAAATAGGGTTTCTGGTGTCAATAACTTATTTTGTATGAAAAGAAATAAAAGAACCGAAACAGTATGGTGGTGAATGATAAATCTAAATGAATAATCATTGAGACAAAACTGAAAACATGTTTTAGTAATGTAACTTAAAACACAGTTTTAATGTAGACATATAAGTATTGCAATTAGAAACTTAGATTAAATACCTATTGAGGAATGAGTATTTTATTATTATGCACAACTTATCTTACAAAGCATTGTATTTACTACCTGGTATCTTAAAAAATATTTATTATAATCTTATAGAAATGAATTATTTTGCAAAAAACTCATAATTATATACTATTTATTATTATTAAAAATGGGAATTGTATTGTTAATATAACATTTTCCATTTAAATTTGTTTCAAGATTTTCAAATAAGATTCAAATTAGAATTCCTGATATAAAAATATTTTTAAAATTAAAAATGAGACATTTAAAAATATTCAAAATTACTATGGGTCAAATTATATCCAAATAGACTAATTCCTCACAGCATACACATTCTCAACATATTATAAAATATTTCCCTCTGTTACTCAAATATTTTAAGATAAAAAGTCCTAATTAAGGAGTAAATAGTTTTTCTCTAAAATCAAGAACATGTAGGTGAATGAATTTTCAAAAATATTTGGTATGTAACCTTGTGGAAAATAAATTGAATATTCAAAATATTAGGCAATAGGCCTCAATTTACAAGAACAAAAGTTACTTTTATTGTTTTTAAACCAGGTTCCCGGATATTCCTAGCATTAATTTTTGTCTGTTAAAATAAATAATATCTGATATTTTATAAAATTCTCAAAAGAAATAAAAATTTAAAATACCATCACTTGTGGATATACATCATATTCTTATTATTTTGATAATGTAAATAAGTTCAGCAAATTTTTTAAAAGGGTTTCAATGACTTTTCATAAAGCTGAAATCAATAAATGATAATATAAATAGGAAAATTTTTACAGTAAAGTTTCTCCCAGGTGTATGATCCAAGAGCTAAGGTTAGGAGAAAGCTATATGCCTCTTATATCCTTATTTTAGAAGTGACATCATTGTTTCTACCACATTCTGTTTATTAGAAATGAGTCACAAATACAGCCCACCCACAAGTCATGGGGAATTAGCTTTCATCTTTTGAAAGAGAGAAGTATCAAAGAATGTGTGGACATGTTTTAAAACCACAATCAACTCTCTGTCCATAAATTATTTACATTCACCCACACAAAATACAGGTACATTCATCCCCTTCCTAGCTTCTCTTAATATCTCATTCCCATTGTAGCATCTACTCAAGGTCAGAATGTTGTCATGGAAGTCACGTATACATGAAGAAGTTCTTCAGCTGTAATTCCTTGAGTATAGCTTCTTGATTATAGTTTTCTTAAACTATGAAACTAAAGACATAAGTGATCTCCACATACATGCAGCTAATAACAGATAGGGTTAGGATAACTGCAAGAGATATTTATGTTCAAAAAGAATATTTGGAAGCACAAAGGACTTCATAGCAATTTTGAAATTCAGCCTAACACACATTGAAAGTGTTCCTGGCTCATCGCTCTGACCTCTTTATCACCATTCTCTTTTTATCAAAGGTAGCGTGTGTTTGCAGGTAAGCAGATTTCTCAACCTGCTTCATGCTTATAGAGATTTGGAGGTCCAGAGTTCTCAATTCATTTTGTATTTTCTCTCTTTTATGATCTACTCAGGGGGTGATTCTACAAATATAATATCATTAATTAATTAATAAGATTGTGTGGTTTTCCAGTGAATTTTACTGAAATTCACTCCAGTAGATAAAAGCTTCCCATAAATAACTTTCAGATGGTATCTACCTTCAGCTTCCACTAAGGGTAAGTGTCCATAAGCTTATTAGAATCTCTATTATTTGATTAACAAAATGACTGAGGAGCATCTTAGAAATCTATAGAGTTTCTTTTTTCTGATTGAGTGCCCTCTGAGGCACCATGATTGATCTTTCTGGGGTCTCACCAAATGATTTTATAGTAACAACCTCAGTTTCATATACAGAGCAAGATTTCTAAAAGTGCTCTGGATTTGATCATTTTTGAAAGTAGTTTCTTTTTTTCCCCCTCCAGTTTGTTGAGGTATAATTGAATAATACAATTGTATTTATTTATACACAATGATTTGATATTTATATACAGTGAAATGATTACCACAATCATGTTAATTAAAATTATTTATCACTTCACATTGCTACTGTGTGTGTGTGTTGTAAGAACACTTAAGATCTATTCTAACTTTAGCGTTAGTTGTTATCTGAAGTGGCTGAGATTTTCAAAATCGTAAGTTTAGGCTCATTTTTTGTGAACAATCTTTTTATTGCCTCACCTCTCCCCTCTGGAATCTTCATGCAAATATCAAGAAGACAGGTAACACCCTCAGCATTTTCTCTGGCAATGTCCTTAGCTATATCATCAAGTTCATGATAAACTTTCCTACTTTCTATATTACCACAGGCAGCAGAGTTGCTAAATTCTGGGCCACTACAGAAACAAATATCCTTTCTTCAGTTTCCAGGAGGGTGTTTCTCACTTCTCCTTAAGCCCTCACTCATAGCCTCTTCAACAGCCATCATGCCTTTACAAACATTTACCTCAACAACCTTCAAGCTTTTAATAACACGTTCTTCAACATTCTGCCAGACTATTCCCAGTATCTAGTTCCAAGGACACTCAAATTTGGTTCCTCTCTCTAAGGTAATACTTATAGTACCAAAATCAGTATTAGTTATCTATTGCTACTAATATATTAACCTAAAACTTAGTGCCTTAAATTAACATTAATATTTATGATCTCACAGTTTTTGTATTTCAGGAATCATTACGGCTGGGCTTAGCTAACTAATTATACCTTAGGCTCTCCCTAAGATTCCAATTCATTGGTCAGCTAAGGCTGTAGTCATCTGAAGGCTTGACAGAAACTGGAGGATCCAATCCCAACTTGAATGTTGGCAGAAGGCCTCCTCCATTCTTCACCATGTGGATCTCTTTATAAGGGTTGCTGGCATGCCCTCACATTATGACAACTGGCTTTCTACAAAGCTAGGTTCAAAGAGGAAGAGCAACAAGTAAGAGATAATGAACTTAATGACCTACCCTCAGAAATCGATTACCATCACATCTGCTAATTCCATTGGTCACAAAAACCAAACCCTATATAGTGGAGAGTAGTACACAAGGGCATGAATACCAGGAGGTGGTGATTATTGGGGACCACCTTGGAAGGGACCCACCATACTCAGCAATAAAAATATCCAGGAAATGGAGAACGGAGAAAAGCAAATAGCACAATAGATATTAAATACAGACTGTTTCTTAGATATTTGTTTAAAAAAAAAGTTGAATAATGTATTCAGGAACCATGGCATATTCACAGATTGTCCGAATCCAAGGCCTATTTAAATAGTGCCATAGGTCACTTTCATATTCAAATTCTTTGCTTCCCATTCATACAAATACAATTTCTTATTGATTATAAATTATGTGCATTAAACTATGTTTACTCAGAGTACATTTATACTATACTCACACTATGTATGGGTTTAGACGGAAATACTCTATATATCATTACAAACCAACAGCCTATCTGGAAGGTACTCTGAATTTAAAAGATAATTATATTATTTTATTGTAAATGATATGGAGTAGAATATAGAAATACCAGAAAAGAGACATATAATTTTAAAAAGAAAAGCAATGAAAATAATGTCATTTTTTCATAATCACAAAGGTCTATGTGATTTTTCCTGAATAGAAATGATATATTTTATTTTCACAAGGAATTGGCTAATTCTTAAACTGGTTTACATGATTCCAAATATCATTTGAATATTGAGGGACTGAAACATATATTTATAAATATTTTGATACTTAGCAATTTAAATACAATGTCTATGTGATTCATCTTTTCTTCTCTTAGAAAAAATTTAAATATAGTAGATTCAGATGTAAAATAACATCTATTATTTTTTGCCTTTAAGAATGCTAATTTCCAACTCAGAGACAATTATAATTACCCAATCATCTCCACACCATATAATATAGCTTTTAAAAATACCCTACTCTTCTATATATAACCAAGTTGTCATGTTCAAGATATCAAAAAAACGATTCAAAAATAGCTTTTAAACGTTTTAAAATATACAAAATCAAGTTTAAACACAAGCAAATATAGATTATCAGATGTATGTTACAGTGCCTTTGGCAGAACGCTTGTTAAAACATGTAGTTTAAACTGTCTTATAGAAAATGGTTAATTTAACTACAAATAGTACATTTCCTGGTTTATGCTTATTAGGTATTTCAGTGGTCTGTTGGCCTGAGAGGTTGATTTTGTTTTTGGTAGATATGTCGGAAAAGGAATTAGATAAAATAAATACTGATAAATGGAGAATTGTCTCAACATAATGAAATCTTTATTGCAGGAAATCATATAGGAAAATTGATCAGAAAAAACAACAAAGCTTTACAGATAAATTTTTATAAATAGATGCCACATTCAGAATAGTTTTAGTTGAATGGCAATGTACTATTCTTGAGTTATTTAATAAGGATCATTTTCTTGATTCTTCTATAATTTGAAGTTTCTAATCACTTTAGGAGTCTTCAAAGAATACTGCCCAAGGAAGAATCTCTGGAACATTCTATTGTTGTTACTGACTTTTATTTTGAATTATTACAAATTCAAAGGCAGATTCAAAAGAAAAAATAAATTCTGGTCTCATGCTACTCTTCACTCAGTATACCAAAATAGGAACAACCTACATGGCTGTAATACAATATCAAAGACATGAAAGACATCCATTGACCTTATTCAGATATTAGTTTATGTGCATGTGTGTGGATTTAAAAAAGGCTATTTCCATTCAGAGTTGATTACAATTACCAAGTATCATCTGCCACATCATATTATTCAACTATATTTTTAAATAAATATATATCCTGGGGAATCTGGGTGGTTCAGTCAGTTGAATGTCTGACTCTTGATTTTGGTTCGGGTCATGATCCCATGGTTCATGAGTTCAAGCCCCACATCAGCCTCTGCACTGAGAGCACAGAGCCTGCTTGGGATTCTCTGTCTCTCTCTCTCCTAATCTCCATTCATGCTCTCTCTACAAAAAATAAACATTAAAAAAATAAAAAAAATAAAAATAAAAATAAGCATCCAACTTCGGTTCAGGTACGATCTCACGGTTCATGGGATTGAGTCTCGCATTGGGCTCTGTGCTGACAGCTCAGAGCCTGGAACCTGTTTCAGATTCTGTGTCTCCCTCTCTCTCTGCCCTTCTCCTACTCATGCTGTTTCTCTCTGTCTTAATCATATATAAACAATTAAAAAATTAAAAAATAAATTTTATATATATATATATATATATATCCTATCCTACACGTAACCAAGTTGCCATGTTCAAGGCATTGTAATCAATACACTAATTCAAAAGTAATTTTTAAATTTTTGCATGTGTGTAGTTCTATGCAGTTGACAGAAATTATAGTAATGACATAAATAAATTTAGAGACAGTTGGTATCTTTATTATGCTGAATCTTCCAATGAACACTGTAGTTTATCCTTTTAGTTAGGTTTTCTTTATTTCTTTCATTAGTTTGTAATTTTCAGCATATAGATCTATACGTTTTAAGTGTATACCTATATATTTCATTTTATTAGGAGTGAATATAAATTGTATTTATTTTCATATGTTCATTATTAATAGATAAAATGTGATTGATCTCATGTTTTCATATCAAACCTTTGAATTTGCTGGACTTACAAGTTCAAATGTTTTTTTGTTTCTTTGTTTTTAATTCTTAGATATTTTCTAAGTCAACATCATATTATCTACATTTAGGGACAGCTTGTTTCTTCCTTTTTGATCTGTATGCCTTTTATTTATTTTACTTTACTTACTGCTGTATCTAAAAGTCCCTGTACAATATTGAACAAGGGTGGTGAGACTGAATATCCTTGTATTGTTCTTGGTATTAGGGGGGAAACATTCAGTATTTTACTTTTATATGTAATATTAGCAGCAGAGTTTTTATAAATGTTTCTTATCAAGTTGAACTGATTCTATTCTGTCCATAATTTACTGAGATATTTCTTACATATGAATGCTGGATTTAGTCAAATATCTATTTCTATGATGTAAAAAAAATCACATCATTGTTTTTGTTGTTAGCTAATTGATAATGGTAGATGGCACTGGTTTTGTTTGTTTTTATTTTTTAATTTTTTTTAAATTTATAATAGTTTATTGTAAAATTGGTTTCCATATAACACCTAGTACTTATCCCCACAAGTGTTTTATTTTTAATGTTTATTCAGTTTTGAGAGACAGAGAGACAGATTGCAAGCAAGGTAGGGGCAGGGACAGAGGGAGACACAGAATTGGAAGAAGGCTCCAGGCCTTGAACTGTTAGCACAAAGCCTAACAGGGGGTTCAAACCTACAAACCCTGGGGCGCCTGGGTGGCTCAGTTGGTTAAGCATCCAGCTTCGGTTCAGGCCATGATCTCAAGGTTTGTGGGTTCAAGCCCCGCGACGGGCTCTATGCTGACAGCTAGCTCAGAGCCTGCTTTGGATTCTGTGTCTCCCTCTCTCTCTGACCCTCCCCTGCTCACACTGTCTCTCTCTGTCTTTTAAAAATAAAAAATAAAAAAACCATAAAAAACACCTAAAAATCCTGAGATCTGACCTGAACCAAATCAGATGCCCAACTGACTAAGCCACCCTTGAACCCCCACACTGGATTTAACATGATGAGCACCTCTTGCCTATCTGAAAAATCCCATTTGGTTTGTGGTGTACGCTGATTTTTATACATAGGTGAGAAACTGCACTGTAGTTTAGTATTCTTTTTTTTTCTTATTTGTCTGATAAATAAGTTGTCTCATAAAATGGTCTCGGAAGTATATCTTCTCTTTTATTTTCTGAAGAGATTGTATAAAATTATTGTTCATTCTAAGTGGTTGGTATAATTCTCTAGTGAAATATCTAGACATGGTGAGTTCTTTGGGGAAGATTAAATATAAATTAGATTTATTTAACTGTTGTAAGGATATTCGTAATATCTATTTCAATACAGTTAATTTTTGATAGTTTGTAGTTTTAATTTATAATTATCTTCTTCCAACTTGTCAAATTTATAAATATCAACTTGTTCATATTATTTCCTTATTATTTTTGTAATTTTTGTAGGATATGTACTAATGCTTTTATTTCAGTGATGTTATTCCTGATTTGTTTTTTCTCCTACATTTTTATCTATACTACTAGAGTTTTGTCAATCATACTGATTTTTTTTGAAGAACCATATTTTGTTTTGTTGATTTTCTGTATCCTTTTAATTTCTTGATTTCTCTGCTCTTACATTTACTATTTCCATTCTTCTGTTTGTTGTGGTTTCTTTAGCTTAAACTTTCCTGTTTCCTGGGGTGGGGTGTGGAACTTAGGTTACTGAATTGAAACTTCTCAGTTCTAATGTAAGCTTTTAGTGGTATACATTTCCCTTTTGGTACTGATTTCACTTCATCCCAAATGATTTTGTATGTATTTTTTTTTATTTATTTCTATATTATTTTGTTTTCTGTGAGACCTCCTCTTTAACCCTTAAAATATCTAAAACTATGTTAATTTCCATGTATTTAGAAGTTTCTCCCATTGTCTTTCTGTTATTTCTTTCTGGTTTGATTCTAGTACAAACAGAGAACACATACTGTATAATTTCAGTTCTTTTAAATTTGCTAAGGTATATTTTATGGTCCAGGATATTGACTTTCTTGGTGACTGTTCCTTGGGCACTTGATAAACAATGGGAGGTGTTCTATATATGTCAACCTGGTAGTTGACCGTGCTTGTCAGATTCTATGTTCATGTTGATTTTCTTTCTAAGCAGTTATATTAGTTCCTCAGTGGGGTATTAAAGGTCTCAACTCTAACTGTGGGTTCATCTATTTCTCCTTTCAGCTCTCTCAAATTTTGCTTCATGTATTTTAAGGCTCTGATTTTTGGTGCATACACATTCATAATTGTATGTTTTCTGATGGGATACTTTTATCAGTATATAATGTTCCTCATTGTCTTTGGTAGTTTTGTTTTTCTTCTCCCTAAAATCTACTCTATAAAGTATATCACCATTTCTCCTTTTCTTTCATTTTCTTTCTTTCTTCCTCTCTCACTTTTTTTTTTTTAATTTCTTAGAGAAAGAGCACAAGTAAGCAAGGGGCAGAGAGGGAGAGAGAGTAAATCACACAAGGGGCAAGAGAGAGAAGGACAGAGGAAGAGTGTGGAGCCCAAAGCAGGGTTCAAACTCACTTGAAGTGAGTACTCACCAAAAGCAGGATTCAAACTCGGGAACCATGAGATCATGACCTGAGCCGAAGTCGGAAGCTTAACCAACTGAGCCACCCAGGCACCCATGCTTTGTTTTTCTTAACTAGGATTTGGTATATCTTTTCTGTCATTTCACTTTTAAACTTGTTTATGTGCCATTTTGAATTGAGCTTGTTAAAAACAGATAGTCTCATGTTTTATACCCATTCTACCAATGTTATATTTAAGTCATTTACATTAAAGTAATTGAGAGGTTAGAACTTATTTTTGTCATTGTCCTTCTGTTTGTACCCTCTTTTTCTCATTCCTTTCTCTTTACCTGTATTCCTGTGTATACTTGGACATTTTTAGAATAACAAAATGTTATTCTAAAGTTTAAAGGTTTGTAAAGTTTTCATAGTTTTCATTATAAGTATTACTATATACATATAGGTAATTTATCACAGTACATGGCATTAGCATTTCACTATTTCAAGTGAAGTGTGGAAATCACATGTCCATGACATCCCTTTATCATTCCCAACTATCATTTCTAAATGTTTAGGAATTCCTTCCAAATATGTTGAACATCTTATCAGATGTTATTATAATTTTTTCCTCAATCTTCTAATATGATTTTATATTTATCAATATCTGTATGTACAGGTGATAACAAACACACACATATTTCTTGTTCTGTCATTTGCAAAAGCCTAGAAGAAATACATTCAAGCAGCAAGACACTTCTAGGACACAGATCTTGGTTTCTAGTGCCATTTTTCAATAAAAGGATCCAGGACTTCTTGAATATATGGGGGATTCTAGAACAGGGGCATATGTAAGAAGAGCCTGGAACATTTTATAGTTCTTGAAAGTAAAAGAGTACTAACACACACACACACACACACACATTCTGATGGGGATACATCATAGTGACACAGGAGCTAACTGACAGATAAACAGCAATTTACTATAACCTAATATGAGACAGACATAAGTCTATATTGATATAAAAAGATAATTAAATAAATAAATAAGTGGGAAAGACAGACAATCACCCATGCAGAAACATGTCGAAGAATCTATGCAGATATTCCAATTCAAACTGGAACTCTTATAATTTCACAGCCAAGAGAAGGCTAGGGAGACAGAAACATAAATATAATATTGTTTCTGGACTGTATTCTGGATCAGAAAACTGACATCATCATAAAAGTAGGAAATCTGAATAAAGTTTGAACTTTAGATAATAATAATGTATCAAGGTTGGCTCATTATTTGTTATAAATGTACCATACTAAAGTAAGAAATTAATAATAGTGGAAATTAGGTGTCTTTGTGCGTCTTCATGATTTTTCTGAAACCTAAAACTCCTCCAAAAATAAGACCTATCTAAAAATAAAATAATAGTGAAATCACAGTTCATAATAATCTTATACTGTATAACACTTAAAAAAAAAGAAATAGTTTTCTGGTTCTTCACATAGATTCTATTCTGCCAATAGAAAAACCATGATATCATACTTTAAATATCTGAACTTCTTTCTTCATTATTAGATTATGCATATAAAATCAGCATAAAAATTAACCTGACTAGAATTACTTACGTATTTCCCACTCTTATTGCATTATTAATATGTAGCATTAGTTCTCTCTATTCTTATCCTAGGTTCTGACAACACTTTGAAATGAAGCTTTTCAATTACTATTTTGTGTCAATGGTTCACAAAAGAAAGGATTCCACCATCCATAGCAACTGCTCTGAAATGAATGTCAGGCATTCTTCCCACCCACTTTCAAGGTGATCACTGCATGAGGAGGGCATATTTGTTCTCATTTTATTTTTCGCTCGAATTCCATGTCTCTGGGAGGAAAGTGATTTTGATCATGTGGCTGAATGAGCAGAGAATGGAATTTATAAGACTCTTGGGGAAGTAACTGAAATATAAAAGACGGTATACTAGTGCTTTACAGCAAAATTCATAGGAGCTTAAATTTTCTAAATAAATTACAAATGTCCTCTTACAGAGAATTTAAAATTAAAAAAACACTTCGAGTTAGAAGAAAATGTTATTGATAACAATTACATACTGATTTGCCTAATTTAAGCCATAGTACATAATTTACAATGCCACTGAAAGATTTTGTGAAAAATATACATGAAAATATTCAGTAAACTATGGCATACTATTGTAACAGATACTAAGTAGGACTTTTGCTCTCTCCCATAATTTGTTGCTAGGACCTACAGCTGAGAAGAAAAAAGAAAATACACTTTGGAGTCTCCTCAACTCAGCAAAAGACAGAGCACACTGAATAGATTTCAACAAAAATAGACTCAACAAAATAGATTTCAACGAAACACAGAAAATAATACAAAAACATTTTCACAGTGCCATTTTACCATTCACCAAAGTAAGCTAAGGCTTAGATGAAATTTAAAAAGTAGGACTCAATGGGGCTGGGGGGTTCGTGAAAAATGTGGTATTAAGAAAAGAGCTTTTTTCTCTCTCTGTCATGTGGGAAGAAGTGAAAGTTGTCCCTTGAAAAACTGAGCATTTTAAATGTCACATGTAAAGATTTATATAGTTTGTGGACATAGAGAACAGAACCTCCCTCCACCATTAGAATTTTATTGGGCTCTTGAACCTCTACACCAAGGTTTCTTAACCTTCACACTATTGATGTTTAACTAGATAGTTTTTGTTAATAGGGGGTTCTTCTGTGCCCTGCAGAATGTATTAGCAGCCACACTGGCTCGACCCCCTAGAGACCAGAAAAACCACCTCTCCCCTAGTCATAACAGTCAAATATGCCTCAGAAGGTTGCCAAATGTCAAAGGAAAAGTCATGCCAGATTTAGGAAACTGCTTTTTTTTCCACCATAGTTCTGTCAATGTTGCACAGTGTAAAATTTGAGGGAGATTTAGAGGACATAAGTAAACATAACAAGTTTTCTGCATTTTACCCATGATAGTACACTGGAATAGAAAGATTAAACAGTTCTCCACAAAAATCACACACAGATGCATTAATACAATTACTGAAAAATAACAACAACTGGCTTCTGTATTAATAACAGCCTTAGAGTTGAAAGGAAAGAGGGGATAAGTTCAGACAAGCTGCTGGTACCATAAGTCTTCCAAACAAAACCTCACCCACCTTAGGGGGAGAAGATATATTAGAAATAAGATACAAAAACTTTATTGTGCCACTATAATCCTATGTCACAACCAGAAAAGAATAACACAAGACAATGGAAGTACAAACCATTATCATTCATAGACATAGATATAAAAATTCTAAACAAAAATTAGCAGTTAAATCCAGCAATACATAAAAGAATGATACAGCATGATTAAGTTGAAATGAAAAGTATTTTAACATGCAAAAATCAATGTAACTCACTACATTAAGTTAGAGATATTAGGTAGCATTTTGATAGATTTTTAAAAAGCATTTGGTAAAATGCTATACTCATTTATTTTAACGTTCAACAGACTAGAAATAGAAGGAATTTTCTCAATCTGATAAAGGACATATATGGAAAACCTACACTATACATACCCGTGAAATCTTACATGCTTTGATTGTAAGACAGAGACCAATATAAAAATGTATAATCTCACCATTTCTACTCAGTACTATCATGTAAACTCTAGTTAGAACAATAAGAAAGAAAAAGAAAGAAAGCAAGTAAGCAGATTAAAAAGAAATGTGTTGATTTTCAGTTAAATCCTAAAACCTCCTAGAACTGAGAAATGAAACTTAGCAATATATAATCAATATACAGAAGTAAATTTTATTTCTACATACTAGTAATTAGAAATTAGGAAATGAAGCAAAATACTATCTGTAATGCCATAAAAAATTATGAAACTTATCCATAAGTCTCACAAAAGTATCAAAGCTCTTTTATTAGGCACTATTACAGAGAAACAGAGAGATAAATCAAGAAACAGACTTTTACTGACAGAGAAAAAAACTGAAGGTTACCAGAGGGGAGGTGGGCTGGGGGTGGGTGACGAGGATAAAGGAGTACACTTGTCATGATGAGTACCGAGTACTGAGTGATGTATGGAATTGGTGAATACCTATAGTGTACACCTGAAATTAATACTGCAGTATACATTATCTAACTGGGATTAAAATAAAAATTTTTAAATTAAAAAATAAAAAATTAAATGTAAATAGAACTGTTGCTTAAGTCATTTTTTAAAATGTCGTTTGTAGTCAAAAGAAATAGTATATAAAAACAATAACAACAACAACAACAACAAACACTACAACAGATTCCCAAGGAATATAAAAGAAGACACAAATAAATGGAGAGACAAACCATGTTCAATATTTTTGAGATCTCATTTTTCTTCAAATTTATCTAGAGATGTATTACAATCTCAGTCAAAATATCAATAAAAATTTCCCCTTGAAATTGATAGGATAAACAAAAAAATTTTTTGAAAAGCCAAAGGAACAGAATAGCCAAAATAAAAAGCTAAAAAGCTAAAAAAAAAAAAAAAAAAACCCACCTCATTTAAAGGATTTGCCCTACTTGACTTCAAGTCTTACTAAGATGTATGCTAATCAAGATAGTGTGATATTAGTAAAAATATAAACATATAAAGCAATTAAACAAAATAAAGAATCCAGTCTTTCAATATGATGAAATGATTTTCAACAATAAGGTACAATTAAGTATGGTAAAATATTTCCAACAAAAGATGGATATCTATGAGAAAGAGAAACAATCCCAGTCCCTACCTCACACCAAAAACAAAGATTTATTGTACTAAATCATAATCCACAGGCGCCTAGGTGGCTCAGTTTGTTAAGCACCCAAATCTTAATTTTGGCTCAGGTCAAGATCTCACAGTTTTTTACTTCAAGCCCATGTTGGGCTCTGTGCTGTTTCCCTCTCCTACTTGCTCTTTCTCTCTCAAAATCAGTAATAAAAGTAAAGACTTAAAAAAAACTAAAAATACTCATAATCCTAAATGTAAAGTCTAAAACAATAAAACTACTAGAGGAAAACACAGAGGAATGTCTTTAAGAACCTGGAATAGGTGAAGATTTCTTAAAGGAAAATGCAGATTGTATAATATATAACAGAGAAGATCGGGAAAAAGTGGTCTTTAAGAACACTTATAATACATATACTTGAAGAGGGATCTGTATTCAGAATATAAAAAATACTTGCGTTGAAGAATAAAACATTAAATAACGAAATAAAAAATGAATAGAAGACTTTTAATCAGACACTTCCCAAACAATGTGCAAATGACCAATAGCATATGAACAAATACTTATCCTAAATTATAGAGGAGATGCAAATTTAAAGCACCATAAAATAATGCCACACATCTACTAAAATGGCTAAATAGAAAAGACTGAAAACACCAAATTTTGAAGATTAATTTCTAATTATAGGGAAGTAGAATTACAGCCCCTTCAGAAAACCATTTGGCAGTCTATTGGAAAGTTAAACATTTACTCCAGATCCTAGCAATTCCAATCCTAAGCATTTATCCAAAAAAAATAAAAAATAAAACTTACATCCACAGACAGTATTGCAAAAAAATCTTCATAATAATGAAAAACTGAAAATAACTCAGATTCTTATCCTAGGAAAACAAATATTTACAAAATGGACTACTATAAAGTAAGGGAAAAAAAGAACTTCTGATACATGCAAAAAATGAAATATTTTTAACATGAAAACTGTTGTGGCAAGTGAATAATTGCACATACACAAAGAAGGCTGCATAATGCCAAATATATGAAACTGACAAAACATGGCCTATCTATTGGAGGTTTATCCCCTGTTGGCAAATCGGTCCTGGATCTTATCAGAGCTGTCCCCTCACTAATTAGTCGGGGCAACAGTGGCTTCCTTCCTAAAGTGACTGTGTTGAACATAGACAGGAGCCACCCAGACTCTGCACCAAGGAAAGAGGTCCTGCTCAGCCCCCAGCCAAGAGCAGGGGTGTTAACAGGCAGCTTCCAGCTATTATTTCCTTTATGGTCTCCCTCAGTGGCACATTCTCTCCTCTGAGTTCACACCCTGGCTGTGAGCTCAGAGCCCAACCTGGGGCTGGAACTCACAAACTGTGAGATCATGACTGGAGTTGAAATCAAAAGACGGATGCTCAACAGACTGAGCCACCCAGGTGCCCCCCGCATCTACATTTTTATACTATCTGTTTCTATTGGGATTTCGAACTATCCAGTTTCTTTCTCTTTCCAAAACTATGCAAGCTCACATATCGGAGTTCTGCCACATCCTCAGCATCAGTCTGAAACATGTCTGAGGCACGCTGCTGATTTACACTACATCTATCATCTAGCTTGTTCACACTCCCAGGAGACACAGCACAAGGAACAGCTGAATGCATCAATTCTACTCTACTGTTACTACACACTTTTGTTTATTTTTATTTAGTTAATTTTTTTTTCCTATACATAGGATCCTGGTCTAATTGCTGGAAAAGGAGTTGTAAGTTTTCTTCACCTCTCTTACTTATGCTAGAAAACTAAAGATAGTCTGATTAGCACCCAAGAGATTAAAAATAAAGTTCTTCCAATAAAATCCCCAAGATCTCTGAAATACTTAAAATCAAAGGCAAAAGTTTAAGAATTTGTTATTTCTTCAAAAATCTACTAGAGATCCCAGGGAATTCTGAGGAAAAAAATGTTCAGGGAAGTGGACATTTTCCTTCTGTTTTGTCCCTGTCTAAAACATTTCCTTGTTGTGATGGAGAAAAAGACAATTGTAATTGAATTTTATTTTATTTTAGGACTTATTTTGTTTTCTCTCTGGAGGGCTTTATATATCTTTCAAAATCTTTACTCAGTGCATGTCCTTAATAACTATCAGAGATGGAGGCCCTTTTCTACCTGCCTTTTCTCATGCTTTAAAAGAAAAAATCTTATTTATCTTTCATGAGTAAATTAAAACAACTTTTAATAAAAGTCACATCTAACAAAATCCTCAGATTACCAATTAATACTTTCCAGCACTTCGGTATCAGTTAGAATTACTTTTTTACCACATATATCAAAACAAAATAAAACAAGAGAATAGTTTGAAAATTTATTTTTCACTCATAGGAAACTCTACTGAGAATTAGGCAGATTTGCGGGAATGATCTGCATGATCAATACGACTGCAGACTCCTCCATTTTGGCCCCTGAAATCATGGTTTAAAATGGCCAGTTGTTGCTAAATTTCTTTTACTTTGCTTTTCATATTTTAATTGAACATTTTAAAGAAGACGACATGGGAAAGAAAGAAGATACTGATTGAGAAACAAAATGAGCCTAGGCTGGGGCTTGAGAAGAAAATTCAAACACATTTTGGTAGTGCAGTGGTGACTGGAGAGTTCCTAGAGTTCCTGGGGAGAAAAAAGGGAGGAACAGAGGAAAAACTAGGGTAGAAAAACAGAATGTACAAATTGATATGCCATACAAAAGAGTTTGGGCTTTCTTTGGAGTTACATAATAAACAATACGACTGAATATATTTTAGCAAAATAAGTATGCCAATAATAGAAAATATGGCACTATTAATGCACAGATTTACAGATTAAGAAATTCATCTTGATGAAAGGGGAGGAGGCTTCAGTTAGGTCAGAGGGAGTAGAAATGAACAAATTTACATCAGATCTTAGATTTAAAGTCTCACTGCAGAAGGCATCTTTTCTTCCCAATAAGCAGTTTATGTTCTTATTGCCATAAGGGGAGTGCTATTCTGTTTCTTTAATGAGGAGATTAAATACTTAGATTTAGTGGACGAACCAAGGACATGTCTTTGGCTGTTTCAAATGTAGTTTCTGTGTTCTTAATAAGGGAATTCTAAAGAAATAACAGTTTCAAAGGCCGAAAATGAATAATGATATAAGCTAAGCAATTATACTGATGAGCTCCAACTTGACCTCTATCAAATACAAAACATGTAACCGCATGAATCAAAGGTTGAATTGAAATTGAGCCAACAGAACTGTTCAAAGACATATAAGAAATTTATCTGTAAATATTTCATTTTTCATCTTGTTTCACTCACCATTTTATATGCTCTTTTATGTTCATGTTCTCCTTTAAATACTTCCAATGTTACTACAGGGCATTAGTCAGTATCAATAGGAGAAAACTACATTTTCATTCCCTCTTATCTACTAAGCAAGGAGACCCAGGGAATTCAGAAAGGTAGATGAATTTAATCAACTTAAACAATGTATAATTTGTGACTCTAATTATCTATGCTTATTCTTAAAATTGTTATTCAAAGAGAACGATTGTGTGTGTGTATGTATATATATATACATATATACATATACATACATATATATATACATATATATACATACACACACACACACACGCTATGTGACAGAATACATTTTTCCTTCCATTCTTTTAAGATAAACCTCATAATTTCAGTTTGAAAATCATTTCACAGGCTTTTGCACATATACATATATATATATATATATATATATATATATACACATAAGTGTGTGTGTGTGTGTGTGTGTGTGTGTGTGTGTTTATGTTTCAGACTGAAATTCTCAGGGACATCTCTTCCAATATACCCCTTACATGTGGCTGTAAGGACTTTAGAAGTATGACTTGTGTCTGAATTATCTTCCTCTTCTAACTCCACTTCAAAGACCTAACATTATCCTTTTATTATAGTAGGCACATTAGGACCTTTCAGACATATGTCATGCTTGAGATTCTAAGATTGTTAAAAAAAAAAAAAGAGTACTGAGTTACAACTTTATAAAAATTCTAGGATTAGCGCCTTTCACTGATTGATTCTAACCTGCCTAATTTGGGGTATTCATTCTCCCTGAATTTAAAATGAACTTAAATTTCAGTTCTATCTGAAGCCACATTAAAAAAAATTATTCTAAGCCTTACCAAGTATTCACTGGAAGACACAAAATTTTACAAAGATTGTGTAGTAAACAAGTAAGTTTCTTCAACAGTTCTCTCCACATATCTAGAGAGAAAAGTAACCCTCGTTGCCTTTTCAAGTGAAAGGGTTTTGTCAACAAAGAAAAGGCAAGTAATTTTCAAAGATAAAAGTGTTTCATAAGAAAATAATACATATATAACTATATATCTATGTGTATAATAAGCTACTTAGTCATGTGCATAAATGTATTTGTATAATTCTTCAATACTTTTATTCACTCCAACCAAGGAAATTTTATATATTATCATTGGACTAAAGTCACTAATGATTCTGATGATTCTGTGAATATCATGGTCAATAATTTTTAAGTTTTCATACGGACAGGTATGAAGTAACAAGTTGGAAGTAACAACTGTATGCATTTCTGTGGTTTTATTTACTTAATGACCTAAAAGTAATCAAAAAGACTATCATGCCTAGAATTAAATATATGTGAAATTATGTGAGATAACCATATAAAAACTGATAGTGTTTGCAGACTATCAGTTAAAGATGGTGGAATGACTGCATGTAGTTATCTCTTTCCTTTCAAAAAGCCACTAAAGTGACAGTAGGAAAGAACAAAAGAAAGTATTGCTTATACATATAATAAAAATATTAAAAAAAACAGATATGGGATTTCAGTCAGTTTTGGAAAAGAGAACATTTGGCAGAATCTGTTTTAAGTTGTGAAAGAAATTATAAACCTAATGTTTGGAGTAGGAGAGATGAGTGATATTGCTTACCATACTCCGAAGGTCTGGCAGTTGGGACTGCTACATACCATGCAAGCAGTGGTCAGGAAAGGGGTTAAAGATCAGAAAGTATGTGAAAGTTCTGTGTTGAAACAGGACCACTTATTACCCTTCTCTTACAAAACAGTTGATGAACTATCACGAACAGAGTTCACGGTCATGCATACAAAATGCTGGCAATGAACTATTCCAACATAAGACAACAGACTACTGAAACTAAAGAGCTAAAGAGAAATAATTTTTTTTTAAATGCTGATCCTTGAGAGCATCTCACTGAAAGTTGGCTTGTCTCCAAATCACCCTACAATAGAACCATTCACTTAATAAGCCTTGGTTGTGGCAATATCAATTCCAATCTGTTTAATGTTTTATTTTTAAGTATACATGCTCACCAGAGATCATGAGATATTTCTGAAAAAGCCTCTGTCATAAAAGGGAGACACTACAACAGACAAGGAAATTTAAAAAGCAAGGAACATGAAGGAAATATAAAAACATAGCAAGTAGAAATATATTTTTCAAAGCCAAATCCATAGTTTATATGCTTAGAAAGATTAAAAACAAAAGAGGCATTTTGTGCACAAAACAAGATGATAAAATAATAGAACAAAAAAGAACTTCCAGATATTAAAAATAGGATAGGATGCCTAAAATAAAATTTTAAAAAATTAAATAATTTAAAAAGAAGGTGGGGGGATAAAATTTAGAAACAAAATTAGAATAAACAGACATGGAATTTTTAAAGGAGATCCAAAAAGAGGACAGAAAACAGAAAGAAACAAACCATCAAGTAATATTACAAAAATATGTCCAACACTTAAAATCCAAATGAATAGGCAAATTTAATTGCCAGCTGAATGAGTGAATGAAGATCACATCGGTGAGAAAACTAAAATTGTACACACTTTGAAAAAGAGCCAAAAACTTAAGCAAACACACACGAACAGTAAGCAGGGTGGCATCAAAAAGCTCAAGAATATATTATATCCTGTAAGACACCGAAAATAAACATTCAGAGTTCTCAGAAAATATAACTTCACCCTAGAATCCTATTCATAGCCAAATTAGGAAGGTCTTAAAAAGTGATTTTTTTATTCAGCAAAATGAAAGTTAATGAAAAAGAGGAGATCTAGAATTTAGGAGACAGAATTCACAAGAGTCAGGGAGTGAAGGAAATACCAAGACAAAGACTTTTGTCAGGTGGAGAGAGCTCTCAATCCATCCTGCAGCAGGAAGTCAGACAAGAGTGTGAGAAAGACTATAAAAAAATAGTAATTTCAAATGACAGATTATTGATGCTTGAGATTAAAAAATATTGGTATTTGGAAACATTTTGACAGAAATTTTAGACTTATAGAAAGATTAAGCAAATGAGAGAATGGTGAAATAATGCTTAAGGAAAAAAGAGGGTTTTATAACTAAAAAAGTACAGTACACTAACACTGCTATTCAAAATATGGTTCCCTGAACTGGCTGCCAGTCCTCAGTCCATGCATTATCAAGTAGCAAAGAATAAGTAGCTTCAGCCAAATTTGTTTGAGCAAATCAACTACATCAATAAGCACACTGTTTTTTTCCACAGGTGTTCTTTTTTCATAGAAGATTTTCTCCAGGAAAGAAGTGCATTGATTTTCCTTCCTACATGCATTCCTTATTCTGTTGCAGCACCGGCAGTTTGTGTATCAGTGCATTAGCACAGCTCACTGGCTATGAATTTAAACAAAAGTTCTGGCAAAAACATTGTAAGAATTGGGGGAAAAAATAAAAATGGCTGATGATGAAAGAAAGCTGTATTTTTTAAATTATATGACAAAAAATTAACATTTATCTAAAATGTATGAGTCAGGGGCGCCTTGGTGGCTCACTTGGTTAAGCGTCTAATTCTTGATTTCAACTCAGGACATGATCTCACCACTAGTGAGCTCAGGCCCCGCATTGAGGTCTGTGCTGACAGTGCAGGGCCTGCTTGGAATTCTCCGTCTCTGTCTCTCTATCCTTTCCCTCCTCTCATAATTAATAAACATAAAAAAAATATGTGAGTCAAAAACAACAGTATAAGAAAGTTTTAAGATATATTGAGGGAAACTTTCAAAAGTGAAAAAAGCTAACATCTTTGCAAACAGTAGGAAGGGTAGGATTGAGTTAGATTAGAAGGGATTCCTATTTTTCATCATAAGCAATTTAGACCTAGGATATCTTCAACCATGTGTAAATACGAGTTTATATGAATTGTAGGCTTCATTAAGAGTTTATCATCAAATAATTTCACACATATTGAGAACTTATTTACACCTTTTATAAAGTAAAACAGCTGAGCCATGTGTAAGTACTTTGACAAAATAACAAAACATGAAAAAACATGAGATGAGTCAGACATAAAATTAGAACAGATAAAAACACCGAAGAAAGAAGAAATACTGCAGAAAAGAGGGAAAACAAAAATTGTTAAAATTAGGAAAGATATTAAAAAGTTAGGGAAGATGTCCGAAATAATCACTAGTCTGTAATAAACACAGAGAAATATCATACAGGAAACATGTCTTACAATTCTGAATAGTACAGAAGGATACTGGGGAACAGAATTAAACACAATATATGACAGTATTTTATCAAGAACTACTAAAAATTTCTAAAAATAGCATACCTTTAATAATATAAAGCTTCTTAGAACTTTATAACTACTAACACCCTGGAGCAAATATACAATTTACTATTTTTAGGAGCTGGGCCTAATAAGAAAGTGAAGTAAAAAGACACAGTAAATATGTGACTTGATTTTAAAACCCCTACGGAGAATGATTCTTTTTCAAAGACCTTTGTGTCTTCTAAAGAGCCAACCTGAAATAGCAACTTCAGTCTCCGGCTGAATGCTGACTAGATTAATTAAGGTAAGTAGAGCTGAGTGCTGTAATTGAATTACAGTCTTTTCTAAGAGCAGTTGTTGCCTTATTCTCAGTATTTTATTGACTCTTTTATGAGTTCTACTGCTAAATCAATTCTAATCACTGCATCAACTGGAAAAATTCCACTTTCCACTGCCAGATCAATTATAGTCACACAATCAATAGCTGGTACTTCAGCCTTTTTGATTAAGTGAATGTAAAAAACAAAAAACAAAAAGAACAAGAAGAAAAAGAAACTCTACAGAAACAAAATGTGAAAATAATTCTACTTCTGTATTAAAAGAAAAGCAAAGCTAAGTGTACATATAAATATTCATATTGAATATAAAAATCAGTGATAAAAATTATTTGCATTGAAATGATATACTTAAAGTAATTATTTAACCTATTGTGATTTACTCAGGAAACTATTTGACAGTCTATAAAAATCTTTTGTGACAGTTATATATATAACATTAAAATTAATTAGAATACCTAGATTTCGCAACAAGCCTGGAACCTGTTGTCTCCTCTATTTCATTATTTCTTTATTTTCTTATTCATGTTGTCTCTCGATGAATTTTCTCCTTTGAAGACCACACCACCTCTTCTTTTTTTGTTAAGAAGTAACCTACTGGGTACATTGCCACTATTCTAAGCAGTTTCAAAACTTAATTGATCTCATTTTTTTAACATTCATTAATCTAAGTGACTATATACCATTTTAAGTCACTAATAATGTATTTACCTTAAATGTCTTTAATCTTCAAATATTATTTCTTTAAATGACATAATTATAATTCAGAACACTTGAGGGTATCTTATTTCCAACACATCAAATTTTATATTTTACTCTGATTTTGAGACCCATATCTGAACTCACTAAGTTGAGAATACTCCTTGTGAGGTGAAGGCAGGTTGTGCATGGCCTCTCACTGCCATCAGACGGTGACTGATGTCCACCCCCCACTCAATTTTCTTTTGAGCACCAACCCCCCAAAGGCACCTTGCTGACTGGTATCTGGAGTAACTTGTCCCCTTATTCTGGCCCTAAAATATGCAGATTTTACCTTTGAAGGAACTTATTATAGAAATTTTCCTTTTGTGATTATGGGAGCCAATATTACATTTCCCGAGAAACATGTTTGACTTCCCCTCAAGAAAACAGGCGATTGATCCCTACTCACAAAGACCTAACTTTTGCCTTTGCTATACTAAAAACATTGTCTTGTATTTAAATGCTAAAGATACCTTCCTTCCCCATATGATAAGCATCTAAATCACCTACATCAGTCACTATTGATAAAGATTATGCATGAGTCTTCTACAAACCTAGGTCCTGGTAAAATTTTACAAACGAAAGAAATCTGTCATCAGAAATCATTGTCTAAGGCAAATGTCACTTCTGTGCTGTGCCCATACATTTTTTACCATAAATAAAGCTGACTCTCAGGTCAGTGCAGAGATGCCTGGCTGGTGATCAGAAAGAAACTCAGGGCTCTCTCATCTCTCCATTCTTCATGAAGCCCTGGGCCTGCTGGCGCTGGACTCCAGCGCTCTACCTTTTGTGACTGTAAATACCTTACTACTGTGTTTTCCTCTCCCTGTGATTATGGAGAATTTCTTACTAAAAATTATGTTCAGGGGCACCTGAGTGGTTCAGTTGGTTAAAAGTCCAACTCTTGATCAGTTTAGATCATAACCTTGTGAGATCAAGCACCATATCAGTCTCCATGCTGACAGTGCAGAGCCTACTTCAGATTCTCTCTCTCTCTCTCCCTCCCTCCCTCTCTCTGCCCTTCCCCCACTCTTGCTGTCTCTGTCTCTCTCAAAATAAGTAAGTAAACTTAAAAAAAATATTTGTGTTCAGTCTCACAGTGCTTTTGAAGCCATCTCTACTTCCCTAAATAGCCTGGCTCTGGCATAGTCAGAAAAAAGTAGAGTTTCTTCCTTGATCTACATTATTTTGATGAGCCTCAGGTAGCACATTTTCAGTCTGACATGATAAAGATGGCACATGCATGGATAATATGAAAAGGACATCTCACAAGTAACTGTGCCCCCATGGTGCCTGATGCTAATTAGAATAGTGTATAAACATTTCTGCAGTATATAAGGAATTCTTAGAGAGTATCAGGTGTCAGCACCATATACTGTCCATATTCTCTGAACTGCTGAGGTCAATTGGTAAAATCCTATAAAATACCTAGTTTTAGGCTTTCATTAGAATTCCACAAGGAAATCTCTCACCATTTAGGAATACTTTAGATATCAGCATTATCAGATAGAAGATATACAATGAGTAGTACACATACTTAAAGAGATAAAGAGGAAATTTTAAAAAATGGAAAAAATTGTTAAATTTACCAGATACAATTTAGAAATACAACTTCTGAAAAGGGGTACCTGGGTTGCTCAGTCCATTAAGCATCTGACTTTAGCTCATTTCATGATCTCACAGTTTGTGGGTTCAAGCCCCATGTTGAGCTCTGTGCTGACTGCTCAGAGCTTGGAGCCTGCTTGGATTCTGTATCTCCCTCTCTCTCTCTGCCCCGCTCTTACTCACGTTCTCTCTCTCTCTCTCTCTCTCTCTCTCTCTCTCTCTCTCTCTCTCTCACTCTCACTCTCTCTCTCTCTCATTCTCTCTCAAAAATAAAAACATTAAATAAATACAATAAAAACATTAAAAATTAAAAAGGAAATATAACACCTGAAATTAGACCTAAATGAAGACAAAATTAATTGCTAAAAGATACAACCAAAAAATTACACCAAGTGCAACTGAGACAAAGAAAAGAGTTTTTGAAAGACAAGTCTAACAACTTCTAATTAATTTCAAAAAAAAAGATAAAGAGAAACAATATTTAAGAAGATAATAACTGAGGATGATTTCTAAAATAGACAAAAGACTTATTTTTTCAGACTCAGTAAGCACAGAGATTTCCAATCAGGATAAATAAAACATCTTCATCTAGATCCACTATAATAAAAACACAGACTACTCAAGATATTGAGGCAATATTAATAGTAACAGACATAGTAAGAATACCAGGAAGCATTAATGATAATAGATATAAATAACAACCTCTAAATACTACATATGTCAAAAAATCAAAATAAAAAGATAACACTCATAATTGAATGTCTATGAAAATATGACACATCAAACTTTATAGGATATATCAACATCTGTACTTGGTGAAAAATAGATAATATTAGGTTATTATATTAAAATAGAATGATGTTAAATATTAATGACTAAAGAAATCAATCAAATATAAAGCAAATAAGAGCAAATAAAAGGAAATAAAAGGAAAAATTAAATGAATTTAACATGTTAATACACAAAAAAAGGGATCTTCCAGAACTCGATTCTTTAAAAAGATTAGTAAACTTAGCATAGCTCTGGGAAGAGACCAAGAACAATAGAGAGAAGTCCCCCTCAAAATTTTATATTGGAAAGAAAGTGAGACTTAGCCATCACACAGCAAAATCTTTTTTAAATAACAAAACAATTTAGAGGAGTAATTTTCTTTCCCTAAAATTTTATAAGATATATAGACATTTCCTAAAGAGAATAAAAATTGTAGTAGATACAATAATAACTTTGATTTTACTGACTGAGATTTTGTTTTCAGTTTAAAATACTACATATTACAAAGGGAGATTGTAATATAACAACCAAATGAATCTATCTTTCTGCCCTCACCTGCCATAGAGCACTGGTGTATCACATTTAGAGTAGCACTCCCAATTTCATGGATTTATCTGCATCCACCATTTTAGTAAAGAATCCAGTCTTATTCTCGCTCTCCTCCCCATTACTCGCCTGAGGAACTTCCAGGTGACCAGGGAAATAGAGGGAAATCTAGTATATATTTAATCCTCTGCCATTACTCTGGTCCTCTTCTTGCTGTTCCTTAGCTTTATGGCCGACTGGCCCCAGCTTCTGAACTTAGTCATTTAGTCACTATTTCACTGTCCTTATAAAAGTCTTTTTTAAGTTACTGAGCCCTTTCCTTTCTGGTTGAGAACTCTTTCAGTGGGTTCTTCTCCCAGTATTGTTGCTCACACCATTCTCTATTCTGCACTCCCTCTCTTCTGTATGTTAAACTGACCTTCCAGAGATGGGCTGAACCAGGAAATGGCAAGAGACAGATTAAATTTGCTCTCCCTTCCTGAGGCTTGCTGAGAGTGTGGCCCACACTCCGAACCTTCTCACTTACACAAAATCTCTCTCAGAAGTTCTGTTGCCTTTTAAGTCTAGCCTACATCTCAAATTTCTTGTCTATCCAGCAGGTCTGTACACATGTTAAAAATAATTTTGTACTTGAGTAAATTATGGACTGTTTCACCTCAAGAAAATCAATGGATGTGACTGTCTCAGTTGTCCCAGAAGAACCGGCAGTGAAGAATCTCCCTAAAACTTTTATGACAATAGGTTAATTATGTCTACAACACATAACACATCTCTGCCCTTGTAACACTGTACAACAATAATGATTATTTGTCTTAGCCAAAATATGCAGACTTAATATGGAAATTTGGTTCCATTCTGACTTACATAGCTTTCTCTTATACTCCCTATAGTTTAGACTCTCTGCTGGAGGTAGACATGTGTTATCTTTTGCATTTGCTCCAGAAAGAGAGAAAAAATGCTGACAATGGAATGTGAATATAATTTGAAGATTCACCAAAATGTCATTTATTTGAATAATATTGATTCCCTCAGACTTGCTACAGAGGTAGAAATTCATTTTTAATAACTCTTTTTGGTAATTTTTAAGGTGCAAAAGACGCATTATATTTGTTGGGCTTTTACTGTTTATAAAGCACTTTTGTAGACCTTTATGTTCTATAAAATCTATTAAGAATCCTCTAAAGTTGATGGACAGAAAAATGGTTTTGCACAAGATCAGTCAAATGGATAGTGACAGTCAAAAATAGAATTCAGAGCATTTGCAATATGTAAATATTTAGAGTAATTCTCTTACTTTCATTCTACTTACACTCAGCCCACAACTAAATCCTTTTGCAATTTCTTTAAAAACATCTTTTAATCATTTTTCCTCTTCATTTATAATACCAACCCTCTATTTAATATAAATTCCAACTCATTCCTAGAGTAATTACCAGCTAGCTGTTTTCTTTCTTGCTTCCCCAACACTAATTCCAATTCATACAAATCTGGCTATGATACTGAGATTATCATATGACTTCCTTAACCAAATGCTTCAAAGGTCTGTTACTACCTAAAGAATAAACTCCATACTTCTTTTTTTTAATGTTTTTATTTTTGAGAGACAGAGAGAGACAGTGTGAGCAGGGGAGGGTCAAAGAGAGAGGGAGACACAGAATCTGAAGCAGGCTCCAGGCTCTGAGCTAGCTGTCAGCACAGAGCCTGACACAGGGCTGGAACCCACCAACCATGAGATCATGACCTGAGCTGAAGCTGTATGCTTAACTGACTGAGCCACCCAGGCGCCCCTAAACTCCATACTTCTTAGCCTGCCTTTCTCCTTCTCCTTCCTTAAAATCATTGGTAGCTCTGTTTCACCCTGGAGGGTCAGGGAAACATACTGTAAAAGACTACCAACTTCAGACATAAGGAAAACCACCACTCTGACGCCTCTAGCTTTTATTCACTATCATGTTTTTATCCTGCGTAACTCAATTGTAAAATGAAGACAACTGTTCTTAAGCCATAGTTTTGTTTTAAATATTTGAGGTAATGTTTAAACATGTTATACATAAGAATAAGTGGTTTTAATTATTATTCATTATTAAAACTTATTTTCTACTATTCCCTGACACTAAATTACTTCTTCTTAATACACCTTAAGAATCACACAGAAATATTTTTCTTGCCACAAATATCACCCTTATTTGCCCACTTGCATTATGTTATGTCCAACCAAAATCTCAGAACAGATGGGGGCAAAGTGAAAAATTAAAAAAAAAATCTCAGGTGAAATAGCATTAAGGACTCTTAACAATTTTTGTCACAATAAATAAACAAAATAAATAATAAAGCCAACAGTTTATTTATATATATATTTAATCTACCAAAGGTAAACATCTACAATGTCTACATTGAATAGAAGTTATTCATAGTAATGCCAACAAACATGCCTAAAAGGATTTCATTAAATGACAGAAAAAGGTAAATGAAGAGAAAACTAGCTCTGGATGTAGTCAAGTATGATGAGTTTTGGTTGCAAAATCAACCACCTGGGGCACATATTAATCTTTGCCATAATAGACTAAAAAGTTATCAGTGAATAACATGATGATTTCTAGTATATTCAAATATTAGTTTGCTACATCAATCTGCCAGCAATATTTTTTTTTTACTTTCTTAGAATGGTAATGATATATTTCTTCTAACCTCCATTAAACTTTTATAAGCTCAATGATCCCAGATAATGTATATCTTCATTGGTTTACCAATTGCTTATTTTTATATTCTATCAGTAAGCATATTTGTATTTACTAGCAATGGCTCTAAATATTTCAGTAGCTCACAGTCCATTAAATACAATTAGTATAAAATGTCTGCAGGATGACAAAAAGAGAAATTAAGTTATTAGCAAATCAATCAAAGAATATTGCAAGGATAGCAGACGTGGATAATAATAGTTCCATAGTGGAGGAGCCTGTAAATGCAAGTATATTTGATTTTTTTTAACAAGTGAAGACGGGGAAAACTAGAATTATGGGTCTATTTTTTGATAATGAGTCAGATATTAGATGGCTTTCTGCAGCAGTAAGATAACACAGTTGTATCCTCACAAGGAGAAAATAATGTGTTTTCAGTATGTTAGAAAATGCTTACGTTAAATGATGTGGTAGACGTGACTCTAAACTATATTAACTCTAATACTGAACTAGAATATTAGGAGATTTGCTATCACCCTTGTAAGGCTTCAGCAAAATCAGAGGACTCTGATTTTCTTGTAGCCCTACCCCTGTATTCTCGATTCCCTAACTCTGTTGTAATGGTTTATTTTCCCATAGGACATACTTCACTATCTATGCCTCCTGCTAGGGTATGAGCTCCACAAGAGCAGGGCCTTTTTATTTTGTTCAATGATATACCATAAGCACCCAAACAGTGCCCAGAACCTGATACGATCTCCATATATAAATATGAGGAATACATAGGAATACTCTATAAAGTTGGTAACTCTATAATAATAAGACTTGTCAATGTAATTTGCGCAAGCATCTCTATTTAGGCAACAATGCATAATTCTCTCTTCTCCTCTTACCCAGTAATTGAATGCCCTATCAATTTGCAAAAATACGGGCTCCAAATTTTCACAAGAAATACACACAGGAAAGAATTTAAAATCTTACTTTTAAAAAAAAGGTCAAATATTCACTGTTGTACTAAACTCTAAGTCATATTAACTAAATAAAGTATATATGATGAAATATACTATATTTTATACTATATTCCTTAAATTGATTTTTACTTATGAGTTTAGTCTTATCAGAGGGTTGATAATAGTAAATAAGATGAAGAATTAGTACCTTTTACCCAGTTTGAAGCAGAGCTAATCAAATGAATGCTATTAATCTAGAAGACTATGTACTTTTAAGTTACTTATAGATTCTTTTTCAAATAAAATTGCTATTATAACTAGGATTTCTCATTCTTTCTGAAGAAATTGTAGTGCTAAGTTTTTTGTTTGTTTTTTCCATATATATGTGTGTGTGTGTGTGTGTGTGTGTGTGTGCGCGCGACACACACACACACACAACTTTTAATTCCAGTATAGTTAACATACAGTTTTACATTAGTTTCAAATATACAACATAGCAGGTAAACAATTCTATACATTACTCAGTGCCCGTCATGATAAATATACCCTTAATCTTACCTATTCCACTCATTCCCCCACCTACTTCCCCTCTTAACCATTAGTTTGTTCTCTATAGTTACGAGTCTTTCTTGTTTTGCCTCACTCTCTCTGTTTCCTTTGCTCATTTGTTTTGTTTCCTAAATTCCACATGAGTGAAATCATATGGTATTTGTTTAACAGACTTATTTCTCTTAGCATAATACTCTCTAATTCTGTCCCACTTGTTGCAAAATGGTATGATTTCATTCTTTTTTTCATGGCTGAATAATATTCTAATATAGATATGTAGCTATTGATATATAGATATAGATCACCTCTTCTTTACCAATTCATCTATCAATGGACACTTGGGCTGCTTCCATAATTTGGCTATTTAAATAATGCTGGAGTAAACATCAGAATGCATGCATCTCTCTGAATTAGTGTTTTTGTATTTTTATGTAAATACACAGTGGTACAATTACTGGATCATAGGGTAGTTCTATTTTTAATTTTTATAGGAATCTCCACAGCATTTTCTACAGTGGCTACACCAGTTCGCACTCCCACCAACTCCCTATGGGGTTCTTATTTCTCCATATTCTCTTGGACACTTGCTGTTTCTTGTGCTTTTTATTTTACTCATTCTGACAGGTGTGAAATGATATCGCTTTGTTGTTTTGATTTGCATTTCTCTGGTGATGAGTGATATTGAGTATCCTTTCATGTGCCTGTTGGTCTTCTGCATTTCTTCTTTGGAGAAGTATCTACTAATGTCTTCTGCCCACTTTTAAATTCAATTATTTGGTTTTGGGGATGTTGAATTGTAAACATCTCTAACACTTTATCAGAGACATCATTTGCAAATATCTTCCCCCATTTTGTAAATTGTCTTTTATTTACCTTTTCTTCCACCTTGTTTTTGTTCTCCTATTCTCTGCATTTGCAATGCAATTCTTTTTTCTATGCAAGTATCCTTTTCTTCTTCCTCTTCTTAAACCCACTTACCCACAATGTCCTAGACTAAGCTATTGTGTGTGGTCTTTTCAGGGTTTATCTGTCTGTAGTTCTATGATAAAACAATCTCTCTGTCAAAGTCATACATATTTCCATTAGGTTAATATGTCTGAGGCAATAAAAGGAATGCTTTCCAGAAACTCAAATCTCTTCTTGGTAGGCTCTAAATTATCTTAGCACAGTATTTATAACAACTCATTGTTTATATAATCCTTTTGGGAACACCCATATTGATAATATACATTTTCTTTAAAATAGAGTATATTTAATATATTTCCTTTTTACCAACTTTCTATTCTACCAATTAAATTTTACATTGAAAATGCAATCTTTGCCATCCCTTTATTTCCTTTAATAATCAACAAGTTCCTAAAAATCCCAGTGGTCCTGTAAAGCAGATAATTCATGTAAATATTCTTGCAGAGAGTTGAATTCATTGGGACATGCTTTCTCTTTGAATGGTCTTTATAGCTGTGGCTGTGTCCATAAGTATTTGTACATATTGCATAGGGACACACTTTATTATTATTTGTTTGGATCTTTTTATGCCGCCGAATCACTGGATGCAAAATTTTGTTTGACCCACTCCTGCCGGAGTCCAGCTCCAGCAGGTCCAGGGTTCCCTGAAGGAAGGATGGTGTCAGTGAGACACAGTGAGAGAGCCACGAGTTTCTTTCTGATCACCAGGCAGGTATCTCTGCATTGACCAGGGAGGTAGTTTTATTTATGGAAAAAAAATGTATGGGGTACAAAACAGAAGTGACATTTGCCTTAGATAATGATTTCTGATGACAAGTTCTTTGGTATGTAAAAGCTTCCCAGAACATAGATTGGTAGATGACTCATGCATAATCCTTATCAATAATGATTGATGTAGGTGACTTAGATGCCTCTCATATGGGAAAGGAAGGTATCTTTAGCATTCAAATACAAGGCAATGTTTTTAGCATAGCAAAGGCAAAAGTTAGTTCTTTGTGAGCAGGGGTCAAATAGCCTGTTTCCATGAGGGGAGGAAAAACAGGTTTTTCAGGAAATGTAATCTTTGCTCCCATAAACACAAAAGAAGAAATTCCTATAATAAGTTCCTTCACAAGGTACAATTATATTTTATGATAAGGGGACAAGTCACTCCAGTACTAGTCAACAAGGCGCCTTTGGGGTCAGTGCTCAAGCAAAAATAATTAAGTGGGGGGGGGGGGGGAGACATCTGTTGCCATCTGATGGCGGGAGGTCTTGCAACCCCGCCTTACCTCACAAGGAGTTTTCTCAACTTTAGTGAGTTCAGAAATGGCTTCCAGGACACTCCAAGTCTTCTAAATCACAGGAAATTATTTATCATTTCATGAGTTTACTGGAAACAATGGTATCAAGTCCAACTTCCTTGGTTGGTAGCAAGAGACTTACTAATATTATATGGAATGATACAGATTACCAAAGAATGGTACATGTCATAAGAGTGAACTTTCGGAGGCTTTGTCAAATTGTTTGGGGTCTAGCAGGTATTTCCCTTTCCCTGTCATTTCTACATAGTAATCCAAAGCTAGGCACTTCTCATCTCTGGGATAATGCCAATGACAAACAAACAAACAAATAAAAAAGGCTCCATTATGATGAGAAGTTTGCTCAGTAGTTCCCTGTGGACCTGACTGACTTATAAGTGGTGATCAAAGTATTACCCAAATATCTCAGTGAATAATATATCCTTCTCTTTTCTTCTCTTTTTCTCAAGACAATTCCCCTGAGTTTCTTTAGACTGAGGGCTTAGCTGTTTATTCAGTTTCAAAATCCAATTTAAGAGTATTACAGCAAATATTTTCCTAGGCAATCAAAATGATAGAGACTATTTGTGTTTGTTAATACATCTAGGTTCTTGTAGGGGCACAAACTAATAAATATCACTACATATTCTACCACAATTAAGACAACCATGAGTCATATGCTGAATCAGTATTTTATATCTACTAAGAGAAAAAATAATGCTAGGAGCGCCTGTGTGGCTCAATTGGTTAAGTCTCTAACTCAGCTCAGGTCATGATCTCATGATTTGTGAGTTCAAACCCTGTGTCAGGCTCTGCACTACTCTCTCTGTCTCTCTCTGCCCCTCCCACACTTGTGCATGCATTCTCTCTCTTTCTCTCTCTCTCAAAATAAAGAAACTTTAAAAAAGAGAAAAAAATGCTGTCAGTTATAATTGTCAGATGCCACTGACTGTAAAATGCAGACTACTTTCAGAAATGTTAAAATATGAAAGAAAATTAATCTTTGATTAGATGATTCAAAGGAAAGAATGTTACTTTCTCTTATGAATAGAAAGTACATACTTAGGAGATACATAGACAACTTTGATTCACCTAAATGATGCTCAGATTGCAATTAGATATCATATTGATATGGAAATGTTGGGGCTCAGACCTGATGGTCAAGAAAGAATTTTTGAGATGTCTTTGGTGCAAACAGGTGGTTTTATTAAAGGCAGATGAGGACAGATGAGCAGAAAGAGCTGCACTGAGGTTGTGGACGTGACTAATTATATACTTTCAAGTTGGGAGGGGGATAGGAACAGCACAAGCCTTCAAGGAATTTTGCAAACAAGGTTTCCACAACCCTGAGGGCGTAGCTGTTGTTACAAAAAAAGTCATTTATTACTGTTTAGGAAATCTTCAGTCATGAGACCCTTCAGATACATATCAGTGGGCCATATGCTTGAAGGATGACTGCTAACATATATTTCCTGGAGGAGGGTAGAGATAAAGGAAGTTTCCAAAGCAATTTCTATGTGTTTAAAGTAGACTCACAGGATCCTGGGGGTCCGGTAATGTTAAGCTAAGATTGCCTTTTGCCCTTAGCAAGGTGTCAACAAGGAGGCAGCTGAGTTCCCAGAGGAAGGTCACTCTGTCTGTTTCAAGGACTTGTCAATGGGCTGCTAAGTAGTATGGATAATTTTTTCTTTTGCCTTTGATGTTTCCCACATCGATATGATATCTCAGATATCTGAAATTCCTTGAATATTGACTCTACCTTAAGCCAAGCAGACTCTTCTATGGCACAACGTTTTTCATTCAAAAGGATATCCTAAGGTGTGCCCAGGACTTCTCCAGTCTTACCAGTGCAAGTCCTCCCCTCTGGTGTAGTAGTCTTTTCTGCTTGCCATAACAAAATACTACAGATTTCATGGCTTGATTTTGTTTCACAGTTCTGATGCCTGAAAAGAAGTCCAAAATCAAGGTTCTACAATGTCTAGTTTCTTATGAGTGCTCTCTTTCTGACTGTTTTCTCACTGCATCCTCACATCAACTTTCCTCTGAATGAGAGCAGAAAGAGATCTCTAGCTCTTCTTATAAAGCCACCAATCTTTTCAGATTAGGGCTCCACCTTTATTACCTAAGTCAATCTTAATTACCTCCTAAAGGTCCTATCTCCAAATATAGTCACATTGGGAGTTATGGTTTCAGCATACGAATTTTGAAAAAAAGCAATTCACTTCATAGCACCAGAAAACATCTCAATCTCAGCAAACTGAGGTGGTTTGGTCTCAAATTTATACATTGTTAAAGAAGATTAAAGAGAAAATCTGTTCATTTTAATTCTTGTATAAAATCACCAAAAATTAATACCACCTTAACCATAGATAAAATAGTTCTGCACAATTATATTTTTCCTTGATGATTGACATGTACATTATTTAAATACACAAAGGATATTTTACATGCAAGGAAGAAAATAGAAGACATCAGATTAAGTGATCACTGACCACAAAGTAGATAATTCTACCACGATGTGTGAATCATTCTTTCTCTCCTCAATTTTCTCCTTGTTCTTCAGGATACATTTTACAGACTCCATTGCCAGCAGAGTTCCAGCAGAGTTTCTTTCATTATAGAAAGATTTTGCACAAGTTTTGCAAGACAGAAGAGAATAAGATGTCATTATTGCCCCAGAAACTTATGGTGAATAACTTACAATGATCTGCTGAGGAGCAGGCTCCTCTTTGCTGCATGCAGCTGAAATCATCAGGGGGTTCCTGGGATTCCTGCTTTCTGATCTCCTGCACACCAGTAGCATTTTCTCTGACCTTCATTCTCAGAAGGTTATAATTCCCTCTATTAAATATCCTTTTCCTTGAAATAACCAGTAATTTCTACTGTGCTGACAGAATTATAATGAATAAAATTATGTAAACTGGTTTCTGGAAATAGTTCTAAAATCATTTAGTTTAGTTATTCCTAATAAAATTTGTAAGAAAAAAATTGTTAATTCAGTGAGGTTGAGTTTCAGTTACTGGAAGATTAATTGTTCTTTTCATACCACTGTACAGCCTCCTATATATCCTATAGGGAAGTAAAGACATAAAGTTCTCTTATTTTTTAAATAAAGCTATCAATTTTAAAGATAACACAGATTATCTTCCTCATTGCATTCAATATAATATATTCACTTTTACTTTCTTAAACCTTAGATTTTATTTTCCAGTAATGAAAAATTATTAGTTAAACATAAAAATCACACACACAAAAACAAAAATAGGTTTTTTCCATTTACTTCATTTGCCCAAAGAGATGAGATCTTAGAAAATGAGGCCTACTTATTTATATGTGATGTTCATTTAAATCTCTTTTAAATGGATTTATTCTCATTTGAAATAATCAAGATAGTAACTCTCTCAAAAGAATTAAGAAGATCAGTCCTCTAAAGTAGGTAGGCAATCTTCAGAAGTATCTTTTTTTGTTTGTTTCTGTAAGAAATGCTATCTTCATTTCAAAAATAATTTTTTAATGTTTATTTATTTTTGAGAGAGTTAGAGCAAGTAGGGTAGGGGCAGAGAAAGAGAGAGACAGAGGATTTGAAGCAGGCTGGCAGCAGAGAGCCCGATGTGGGGCTCAAACTCACAAAGATGAAATCATGACCTGATCCAAAGTCAGACATTTAACTGAATTACCTAGGCACCCTTCAAAATGAATTTTTAAATATTTCAATTATAACCTCATTATCCTCCTATGTCCATTCCCAAAAGAAAGACTTTCTGCCCCAGAACAAGATTTAAAAATTTAACAAATTAAAAACATTAGTCAAGATAAGCTGTTTGAACTGGGAAACTTTTTTAGATTTTGTCATGTCAGAGTCAAATCAATTCAGCCACCAGACCAGGGCCACTATTTACTGTTAAATTTGTTTATTTACTTATCATTAGTCACTTTAGCATTATGTAGACATGTTTGCATGCTCATGTGCCTAATTTCATTCAAATAACTTCCTAGATTCCATAGCTCATAATGTTGTTGAAAGACTCTCTTCTCTGGTTATCAATATAGACTACACCACTAACACTGTAATATAAGTAAATATATATCTTAATTTTCTTGTGATATTTTCAAATGCTACAACAAAGGTAAGATTAATATTCAAGATAGAATTATGATTTAATACCACATGCATATCTGCCTAGTAGTTCTCCATAAGTTATTGTTTGCATTGAAAAATGCAAGTCAAAAATAACAATCATGAAAACTAATTATGCTTTTGAAATGAAGCCAAAGAGAAGCCGAGGCAATTTTATCCTACATCATTGGATATTTTGGCAAGGTCTTCATAAACATTTCTTTGTGTGTACAATTACAGCTTAATATCATGTTGTTGGCTTTCAGTTACTATGGCTAAACATGAGAATCAAAGATATTTAAGTCAATAGAGTTTATTCTCTATATGTCATTTATGTTTTACTCTGAAATTTATTATGTGATATTTTAATACATCACCTTCTTAATCTCATTTGTATAGACTAATCAAATAACCTAATCAGGTTATTTGAAGCAGCCAGAATATTAATTTTAGTGCATCCAATATCAGGTATTTAAAAGCTAAGACAAGACTTTACATGGGCTGCACTTGCGTAAAATCACATATTGTCAGGTATGCCATCCCATCCAAATTGAAGTATGGTATTTCACTCTTTGCTGGGGAAAATACATGTCTTTAGGGGACTAATAAAAACTCACAGGATACAGCATGAAAGTCAGTTAAACAGGGAAACAGTCTTCTTCCTGTATAAAAATTATCCTTATATTTCAAGAAATTTTAAATATCTGTTCCTTTGTGTAAATATAGAGAACTAGATGGATGTATAGACTGCAAATACAGAAAATACAAATATTTATCATATGGTCTGTTATTTAAACTTCCTTTATGTTTACCATCATCTCTCTGAGAAATAGGTTGTTATCATTTGAAGGACAGAAGACCAGCTGACTGTAATGAAACACATTTTGTAAAGCAATTAGGACTCTTGACAACAACTGATTGGTATGCTCTCACTAAAAGGCTACATATGCACCTTGTTCACACACCAAAGTCAATCAGTTGGAAAAGCCTGATTCCCAAGGAAACTATAAGATTCCAAGAGTTACTTCCTTTTTTTTCTTTTTAATTTTTTGAGGGAAGGGCATGGGAGATATAGGGAGGAAAAATGTTAGATCTCTTACTATGTTTTCAAACACTTTTTCTCATTGATTCTTTAGGTCAGACCACTTGGAGAAGTGACTTAACTCTTAGTTTGAATATTTGAAATAACCAACACTACTATTCCATTTCTAGAAGCAAAACAAAGTCTTTACAACAGTATTAACAATAAAAAATAATCACTAGCATGTATTGCATACCTGCTACAAAGCCTATCTTATTAACATATCTGCATGCATTTATTCTCTCACAAATACTGCCTTCCGAGTGCTATTGGTAGAGGCTGCTTTTAGGCAAACAGTCTTGATCTTTGAAATCTAGAAAGGGACCATCAGGTGACCCACCTCAATATATCCATAGGCCCTAACTGACCAATGGACTACTTACAACTAGGCACAGGTACCAAAAAACGCAAGATTCCACACATTGCCGTATCTCCTCCTCCTCTCCCTTAAGAACAGTCCCCACCCACTGCCTCACAGCAGACAGCCTCTCCTTTGCCTTCTTCCCACTGTCCCCTTGCTATTTATTAAATAAACTTCTATCTCCTTTGTTCTGTCTCAGGTGAATTCTTTCACTGCCCATGACACTCACCTCCTCTACTCTTCCCCCCACATTTGCCCCCCCCATCTGATTGGGACACCACATTTAGACACCACCCTACTATTATTTCCATTTTACAGATAAACTAGGCAATAGAAAGATTATTAAAGAAAGAAAGCAGAAATGCTATTCATACAATGCCCAACATCAGAAGCTGAACTCTAAGACTATATTAAGTAATGTCTCAAGAGTTTATTCCTTATGGCTGTGATTTATCTCTCTTAAATCATTGTGCTTTTTCTTGTTATCCCTGAGAAAGTAGAAGTCAGGTACCATCAAGTAAAATAATACTTTTGATTGGCTTTAAAATCCTAGTAACTCCACAGCAAGGGAATAACTTTAAAAGCAGACTTTGTAGAGAGGGGGATTTCCAAATTCCAAATCTTCTGTTTGACCAAGATATGCTTGAATAAACTTTAGACAGGCTTATTCCTGGCTCTACGCCCCTGATGTCTCTTTATACAGCATTTACTTTAGAAAACTTACAACTGTAAATTCTTTTTCAACTCCTTTGTGATGTAAATCTTATATAGCCCCTGAATGCCTTTCTCAAGAACCTGGAAGCTATCCCTTTGAAATGTAATCATAAAAAAAAGTAAGGCTGCAGTCTCCTACTCTCTGTGGAAGGGTAGGAGGATCGCTTCAATAAGCTACTATTAGAAAACACCTATGGCCTAATCACATTGACCAACCTCCCCATGAACATCCTCCAGTACTTTCCTATTAGCTCACCCCAGGGTTTCAAAATCCTTTCACCTTTTGTTTCAACTTAATTGAGTTCAATCTCTTTCCCCTATTATAATAGTCTTGAATGAACTCTTCCTTCATGTTTTTAACAAGTATCCAGTATATTTTTTCCTTTACATCACAAGGGCTAGGTCATGAAGACTCTGACCTATTATTTTTGCTTCCATGTAGAGAAATAGTGCAGAGAATCTAGATGAGGATGGTGAGGGGAGAATCAAATCACAGGTCCTTGTCAAATTCATGTTAAGAGCGCTAGTTTGTATTCTAAAAACAACAGGCATCCACTGAAGGTTTTTAGGTTTTGGGTACTGGGTGAAGGGGGAAAGGATTGTGAAAGGACGCAGGTCTGAACCAATCTGACTCCATGACAGGCTTCAAGTTCCCCCTCTGACCTTGGAGGCCTAAGGGTCGGTTTCTCAGAATCATTAGACAATAAAAGGGCACAGATTGCTCAACCAGGGACCACCCTAGCAACACCCAATCAGAAGCGGCCAGCTAAACTGCTTAACATTCCTAAGGGCAGGCCTAGAGATAGAAGCTATAGATAATCATTTATTGCTTAAGGCTAGTTACACCCCGGTGGGGGTCCTTGGCCCACCCTGTAACTGGTTAATTTCAAAGATAAATATTGTGATTGGGTCCCACCAAAAGTAACAAATACTCTAGACAACACAACGTGAATGGTTAAAATTGCTGCCAATGCTGTTATGCGATAATGATTGGATCACTGTACCTGTGTCACAATTTCCTGTAACTCCCCCTTCCCAAAACCCATAAAAACCCTGTTCAGCCCTTGTTCGGGGCTCTCACCATGGATCACTGCATTGGTGAAGTCTGTGAGCCCGAGCCTGAGCCCGTAATAATAAAAAAGCCCTTTGCTTTTGCATGTGTGACTCGGTCTCCCCAGTGGTCTCTGGTTTTTTGGGACAATATTGTGATCTGGGCATAACAATTGGACTCTACAACAATATAATGCTCATGCTGAAAAATATAAATTTAGATAACAGATGTGTAGAGACTATTTTTAGGCAACAGCCTTGAGCAATGGACAACTAAGCAAAGCAGAAGAGACCACAGTGACCATCAGAAAGAATGCTAACAGGCCCACTTCAAAATAGCCATAGGCCCGAATTGACCAGTTACAACCAGGCACAGTTCCTAAGATTACCACAAAAAAAAAAAAAAAAAAAAGGAAAATTCCATACATCCCCATGCTCCCTCACTCGACCCTGTAACTGTGGCCCCTCAGCACTGCCTTGTCCTAGTCTCTCCTCCACTGTCCAGCCCACCACTCTCTTGCAGTGTATTCAGTAAACTTCTACCTCTTTTGTTCTGCCTCTGGTGAATTTTTACACAGCCCAAGCTGCTGGCCCCCATCCAATGAAAGTGCCCACATTTTTCCCTCTTGCCCTTCAAGCAAGGGCAGTCTGGTGGGTTTCCCATGGGGCTTTAGATCCTCAAAAAGAAGTAACTTCGGCTGGAGTCATCAGTTTCCCCAAGTAGTACTAGAGGTGGTCCACCAAGGCCAAGTCCTGAGAAAATCTTGGAGAATGTGGGGAGAACCCCAGACCAAGAGAGGGTCTTTCTGGGTGCCACCAAATGTGGGGCTCAAGCCTGTTGCCTAAAAGTAGCCTCTACAAGGTGATATAAGACGGGGCCCAGAGTTGTTTGAGTGAGTTCACAGGCTACTAGATTAGCCAATTGGAGAAGACAATAGATTGAAATAGGTAAGAATTTTAAGTATATAGTATAAATTTAAGAGGTAACACTTGGGAGTAGGTGATGAGATTGAATAAAGTATGAGGGAGAATAGATGAAAAATTTTTTTGGAATGCAGTCTTTGTGCTTGGAACAATTCATTTAGTATTCCAATACTGAATATTTTATATAAGTGTGAATGACTGATAAGTTTTAGCCAATATTCCAAAACATTGCATATAGAAAAATAAAGCAAAATTGATTTCTAAAAATGGTAGCCAGATAGCTAACATTTAAGAATATTCATGTCAAAATTTGACATTTTTAATTTCTTACAGGTATATATAGAATTTAAATAGAATTATGATTCCAATTTATCATGAACAATTTTTTTAAAGTTTCTATAACAAATCTGAAAGTTGCTTTTAATATTCTGAAAAGCCTTACAAAATATGATTCTGGGGCCTCTGGGTGGCTCAGTTAGTTAAGACTCCGACTTCAGCTCAGGTCAGATCTCACATTCGTGGGTTTGAGCCCCACGTCAGGCTCTGTGCTGAGAGCTAGCTCAGAGCCTGGAGCCTGCTTCTGGTTCTGTGTCTCCTTCTCTCTCTGCCCCTCCCCCTCTCATGCTCTGTCTCTCTCTGTATCAAAAATAAATAAAACATTAAAAAAAACTTTTAAAAAATATGATTCTGCCACCATTGTCACAATTGCCATTTCCCCCACAGATATGTGTATTGATTTCTTTAATATTCAGAGGCATGAGTTACCATGAACAGTAAACTGAAATGGATGATGATATTATTTGTTATTTGATGAATGGAGTATATGTTATCTAAATCAGAGAAAAATATTAAGATCAAAACATATCAATGCATATTATTATTTATACTATAAAATAACATTTGAATGTGCTTAATATACTTGAAATATGAAGGCTGTGACTACTCTCTGCTTTCTGTATTTCACCGAATTTTATCCTAAGTGAACTTTAACAATTTTCAAAAAAGGATCTAAAATGTAAAAATATAATTGTGAGAAAAAGAAAGCCCATTATTATTTCTAATAGAGAAAGGTTAAATACCCTTCAAAAGTGCTTTAGTGATACTTTTGGATTGAAATAACATGGGGCCACCTGGGTGGCTCAGTCGATTAAGCATCTGACTTCCGCTCAGGTCATGATCTCATGGTTTGTGAGTTCAAGCCCCATGTTGGGCTCTGTGCTGACAGCTCAGAGCCTGGATCCTAATTCAGATTCTGTGTCTCCCTCTCTCTCTGCCCCTCCCCCACTTGCACTCTGTCTCTCTCTCTCTCAAAAATAAATAAACATTTAAAAAATGAAATAACATGGTCAGTTTTCCACAAATGATACATGTACACAAGTAATAGAGCAGCTATCCTTCCCAGGGTTCTATGAAGGAACTGCATTTATAACTGAACATAACTCAGCAAATTTTAAAATTGAATAAAATAAGTATTTAAAACATTTATATAGTATGGTTTCACTCATGCCCACTCTTAGTTTTTAATCTCTGAAAAGGTTTCAATCTGCAAAATACTTCTGAATGTTTCCCATTTAAATTTAGTTTCAAAGATTCTAAAGCACACTTAGAATTCTTCTTCCCCACCTACACCATCACTGTTCATGAAACCATCTTTCTTCTAGTAGTTAGGCCCCAAAATCATTGATTCTCTTGAATCTCTGCTTTTAATATTTTCTCAATCCCAAGATTCTGTTTAATTTTCTTTTTCACAATATTGTTTACCTCCATTTTTCCTTTCTGTCCCCTAAGGTAGCGTATGAAATAAAACAGATCTAAGTTCAAATTACTGAATGACTACCTGCTACACACACACACACACACACACACACACACACACACATGTCACAAAGTACAAAGATTAAGACCTACTACTTCTTCAGAGAATCCATGTTCTAGATTTCAACATGGAGGGTTTGTAATCTTGGCAGCTGGTATGCAGATTGATTTGCCACTTGTTAGGTCTTTCCTTTCAAAATAACTTGGATTTCTGTAGAGAAAGTGCATAAGAATCTGCACCTCACAGGATTAAGAAAACATAAAAAGGAGAGGAAGAAAGAAGACAATGTGTCCACTGCTAAGGGGGACATAAAACAAGAGACAAAGGAGGAAACAACGAGAGGGAGAAAAAGGAAAAAGAAAAAGCCAGAGCTGCTCCCTGACTCTGGAAGCTCCCTGAAGTAAACCCAACAGAAAAAGTAAGATGGCTTTAGAAAGAACAATTAAGGCCACCTGGGTGGCACAGTCAGTTAAGCTTGTGACTTCAGCTCAGGTCCTGATGTCGCAGTTCCTAAGTTCAAGCCCCACGTCAGGCTCTCTGCTGTCAGCAAAAATCTTGCTTCAGATCCTTTGTCTCTTTCTCTCTCTGCCTCTCCCTTTCTCTCTCTCTCTCAAGTAAATAAACATGAGAAACAACAATTAATTCAATAAGGAAGTGAACCAATATAAGAAATTAAAAAAAAAAAAACCCTCAAAAACATATGACAAAAGAGACTGCTAGACAACTAGATATCTGGTCACATATTTTTAATAAACTATTTTGTCAGCCCCCCATGTAAAAAGGAAATATAGGTTTATTTTTATTTTAATGCTTATTCATTTTTGAGAGAGACAGAGAGTGAGAGCAGGGGAGAAGCAGAGACAGAGGGAGACACAATCCAAGGCAGGTTCCAGGCTCTGAGCAGTCAGCACAGAGCCCAATGGGCCCGAACCCAAGGATCATGGCACCATGACCTGAGCAGAAGTCAGTCGCTTAACTGACTGAGTCACCCAGGTGCCCCAGGAAATAACAGGTTTAATGAAAACTACAAAGTCTAAGATATTTGAGATTTCAGAGGTGTGGTAAATTATGAGATATGAACAATATGAATATTTAATTCAAAGGTTAATCAGTGATTTTATCATAACCAAATAATGTATATACTGAATTATATTTAAATTATTCTTAATTAAATTACTAATTTAATTAATCATTTTAGATTGAAATCTAATATTGCTTTATGTCCAGTCTTACCACTGATTGGGTGGAGGAAAGATGAATGGAGAGTCATGTAGTTCTAAGGGTTGGTAGCTCTCTAAGAAATTGTAGGGTTAATAAAATTTGAGGTAAGGGTTGGTAGCTCTCTATGAAATTATAAAGTTAATAAAAGTTTGAGCACATTAATATCTATCTCATCCACCTATTTCCACATAAATTCTTAAATGTTTTTAAAATTTCATGATCATTCTTACCTTCATCCTGTAGATCCAAATATACTGGAGTAAATCTCCTTTTTAAGTATAAGGAGGTAAATGATCCTAGTGAAAAACTGGATGCCATTGGTATATGGGCTACTTTTCTCTCCTAATACTTATTGCTGCTTCTTTCACAGTAAATAGCATATGCTGTATATGCACTTCAGTATGGTCTGCTGTCTCTCCCCTAGTACGTGACAGGGGTGGAAGAAAGGGGTCTCGTTGTGACGGGATCCTTCTCCTGCACTCTTATTTTATTTTTATAACTTTTACATTTTTCACTATCTCATCCTTTCATAGAAACTAAAGAGCTGTTGTAAACTTTAATCACTTAAAATATTACAAAATACACTTTCCATTATTTCCTAAAAATCTCTCTTGATTCATTTAAATGAAAACTAAAATTGGGGCACTTGGGTGGCCCAGTTAGTAGAGCGTCTGACTTCGCTCAGGTCATGATCTCACAATTTGTGTGTTCAAGCCCCATGTTGGGCTCTGTGCTGACAGCTCAGAGCCTGGAGCCTGCTTTGGATTCTGTCTCTCTCTCTCTGCTTCCCCCCCCTGAAAAATAAATACTTAAAAATTCTCTTAAATAAAAAAATAAAACTAAAGTAAAAATGAAATAAACCCCTCACAAAATATTTATTCATTGTGATTTTTAGTTTTATACCTAGAGTTTTAATATTTTTTAAAAAAATAAGAAATTTTAAAACTACAATTTATTCATGCTCTTCAATGTAAAATCCTTATTCGGCTAGATCTCTCTTGCATGGTATGTTCTTTTCAGCCTATAACCGTGTAATAAGAGAAGGTGATTTGGCTCCCTTGAGGCCCCTTTCATAAGCTAAAATATATTTTTCTGCATTTAGAATGTCTTTCTAGCAGGTATTCTATAACCCTAAATATATGCTTCACACAGTAGCCACATCTGTTCCACCACAGGTGATGCGGGCAAAGCTTCCACAGAATTGCTCAAACATTCAATAAAGCAGTTAGGCAGATGTCTTTGAGTTTCTTCGGTACACAGTTTTGTTAGATTTCATGCTGATTATGCAACAGACAACTGCTAAAAGTGTGCAATGGTGAAATATTATTGACTATATTTTGAAAAGCTGAATTTAAATGTCAAATCCTAATTGTACAGCTGCTTCCACAATGCACGTAAAAGGAAATAAAAGTTGAAAGACTGACTCTGGTGTGATGCCTGAAGAAAACCAGATAATCATGTCAGACTCTCACTAGCACCTACATATTATTAGGTGTATCAATCCTTTTATAATGTGGCTTCACACTTAACTAATGTTATCATTAAATAAGGGTATGATTTGATAGCTAATGTTGACCTATTTTTACACTAAGATAAATGTGAGATAAAGAAGGTCATTAAAGTATCTATCTCCATTCCCCAAGCTATTCTGATAATAGTTAATAGGACTGGTATTTCCCTCTTATAGACTATGTTAATCTAAGTAAAGAGGTAAACTGAAGCCAGCTCAAAATGATGAATTTATTTGGAAATAGCAGAGAAATTGCAATTCAGGGAAAGCAAACTGTAGCAGCTACAGATAAATCTGTTTAGGGGTTTGGAGTAGGTCAGATCTATGGGCAAGGAATATAAACAGGGTAGGGTTTAGTTAGAGTCAGCTATAATAAGAAGCAAAATGGAGACCAGCCTTGAAAATTTCCTGAGCAGACAGTCCAGTCCAAAGCCTAATTTAGTGCAATTTCTGGAACCAGTGCAACCCAGGTCATCTCCCATTCATAACTCTAGAAAAACGTCCCCAGGTTGATACCTCTGTTCAACCTCCCATCATCCAAGAAAGTTCCGACACTATCAGTTTTCCATGGGAAATCCGCCTTAGACCTTAAGTTTTGTCTACCTGGGAAACATGCATGAGATTCTCCATTTTCTATCCTCTATTTCTATTTTAAAGGCATGTTTAAAAGTACAAACAGTAACTGACGTTAGAATCTGACTTCTCAGCAATCAGGAAATTTGAGAGCCAGAGTTACAAGAAATACATGGAGCTGATAGATTACTGGTAACCTTAGATAGCTGAAAAATGAATTCAGAATCTCAGAACTAGCTGAAATTAGGTCCAACATGAAAACAAATAAAGAATCAAACAAATGTAATGGATTGGGTCTATGAACAAGCCCAGATCAACACGAAACAAGCTAGAGCTAAAGAGTGGAGGTTTCTTTTATGTCACATCCACTGACATCAAGATCAGGCTACTGGCTAGTAAGGGGTAGTGTTGATTAAAACACCAAATATGGAGGATTATTACAAGGCTTCTGTGTAATAGCCGTAAATTATTCCAAAGCAGGCCCCCAGGGTCACCTTGGAACTGAGCAAGGGGCAACGAATAGACATGTTCCTTGAACTGGCATGCTGGTTCAACCTAAGCAATTACGCTCCAATATTTTTTTGTTCATTTACACTATATTCACTTGAAATGTATTTGTTGACATTGAAATATTACATATTTGAAAGAAAAATTTTAAAAGTCAAAAGAGTATTAATCAATCAAGTATAATTTCCAGATTTATAATTTCCTGAAGTATTATACAATCAAAAATTTATAGAAAAAATTTTTCTAAATATTCATACGATGAAAACTGTATCACAATTTTAACTTTTATCTGGTGATAGGTTATATTCTGGAATAAATTCATAAGAGGATCTAAAGTTTTATTTTTATAATAAACTAAATTGATATATAATTTTATTAATATTTTTATACTTTTTCATGCAATGAGTAAAATTTTAGTGTTTGTTATAACACTTGAGACTTCAAGTTCAAAGTCTGAGATGATGTATTCAAAAATCAAACTAATTTATTTTCTTTTTCAAGTGAAAAAGGCGGTTACAAAGTGAATGAGAGTACGACCATATTTTAGTATATGCATATAGCACATATTTACATGCTCATACACATACGACAAAGACAGTAATTTATGTATTAATAGACGAGCAGTCATTTCCCTTAGTGAATAAATTATGAATATTTTAATGTACCTTTATTCTTTTCTGTAACAAATATTTTTGTACAAGAAAATAAATAAATGAAGAGGAAAAGGAAATGTGGGGAAACCACTCTATAACAAAGATATAAGGTGTTACCAGATCTTTCTTTCAAGTTTGTGTTTAAATTCCAGTTAGTTAAGCAGTTAGTTAGTGTAATATTAGTTTCAGATGTAGGATTTAATGATTCAGTGCTTACATAGAACACCCAGAGCACATTATACAGCAAGTGCCCTCCATAGCCCATCACCCATTTAACCCGTCCCCCTGCCTACCTGCCTCCTCCAGTAACCCTCAGTTTGTTCTCTATAGTTAAGAGTCTGTTTCCTGGTTTCCCTTTATCTCTCTCCTCTCTCCCCCCCTCATTTCATACCTTCATCTGTTTTCTTTCTTAAATTCCACCTATGAGTGAAATCATATGGCATTTGTTGAAGAGACTGCCTCTTTTCCACTGAATATTCTTTCCTGCTTTGTCGAAGATTAGTATGGATTCATTTCTGGAATCTCTATTCTGTACTTCTGATCTGTGGGTCTGGTTTTGTGCCAGTACCATACAGTTTTGATCTCTACAGCTTTGTGATATAAATTGAACTCTGGAATTGTGATGCCTCCAGCTTTGCTTTCTTTTTCAAGACTGCTTAGGGTATTCAGGGTCTTTTGTGGTTCCAGACAAATTTTAGGATTGTTTATTCTAGCTCTGTGAAAATACTGGTGTTATTTTGATAGGGATTGCATTTAAATGCATATATTGCTTTGGATAGTAAAGGTATTTTATAATATTTGTCCTTGCAATATATGAGTATGTATTGCTTTTCCATTTCTTTATATCTACTTTAATTTCTTTCATAAGTGTATTTTATGGTTTTGGTGCAACTGTAATGGGACTGATTCCTTGATTTCTCTTTCTGGTGCTTCATTATTACATAGGAATGCAACAGATGGGAGTGCCTGGGTGGCTCAGTTGGTTAAGCATCTGACTCTTGATTTCAGCTCAGTCATGATCTCAGGGTTCATGTGACCGAGCCCCACGTTGGGGTCAGTGCTGCTTGGGGTTCTCTCCTGCTTCCTCTTTCTCTCTCTCAAAATAAATAAACATTTAAAAAAAATGCAACACATTTTGTACATTGATTTTGTATTCTGTGACTTTACTGAATTCTCATATCAGTTCTAGCAATTTTTTTAGTGGACTCTTTCAGGTTTTATACATAGAATATCATGTTGTCTGCAAAATAGGGAAAGTTTGACTTCTTCCTTACTGATTTGGATATTTTTTAGTTCTTTGTTGTCTGGCTGCTGAGGCTCGGGCTTCCAGTATTATCTTAAATAACAGTGGTGAAAGTGGACATCCCTGTCTTGCTGCTGACTGGAGAGGAAAAGCCCCCAGTTTTTCCCCACTGAAGATGATATTAGCTTTGTGTTTGTTTGTTTGTTTGTTTCATATAGGGCCTTTATTATGTTGAGGTATGGTCCCTCTAGCCCTTTGTTGAAGTATTTTGTTTGTTATGTTATGTTTTGTTTTTCTATCACAAATGTTGTACTTTGTCAAATTCTTTTTCTGCATCTATTGAGAGGACCATATAATTCTTATTTTTTATTAATGTGGTGTATCATGTTGGTTGATTTGTGAATATGAAAATGCCCTTGCAACCCAGGAATAAATCTCATTTGATTGTAGTGAATGATTCTTTTAATGTACTGCTGGATTCCATTTGCTGGTATTTTGTTGAGAATTTTTGCATCCATGTTCGCCAGGGATATTGGCCTATAGTTCTTTTTGAGTGGAGTCTTTCTCTGTTTTTGGTATCAGGGTAATGCTGGCTTCATACAATAAGTTTGGAACTTTTTTCTTCCATTTCTATTTTTTGGAATAGTTTGAAAAGAATAGGTATTAACTCTTCTTCAAATGTTTGGTAGAATTCACCTGTGAAGCTATCTGGCCCTGGACTCTTGTTTGCTCAGAGATTTTTTAGTACTAATTCAGTTTATTTGCTGGTGATCAGTCTGTTGAAGTTTTCTATTTCTTTTTGTTTCAGGTTAGATTATTTGTTTGTTTCTAGGAATTTATCCATTTCTTCCAGATTGTTCACTTTGTTGGCATACAATTTTTAATAACATTCTCATAATTATTTGTATTTCTGTGGTGTTGGTTGTGATCTCTCCTCTCGCATTCATGATTTTATTTATTTGGGTCCTTTTTTTCTTCTATTCTATATGTGTGGCTCTAGGAGTTTATCAATTTATTAATTTTTTTTCAAGGAAACGGCTCCTGGTTGCATTGATCTGTTTTGTTACTGTTGTTGCTGTTTGTTGTTTTCATTTCTGTATCATTTATTCTGCTGTAGTTTTTATTATTCCGCTGCTTCTGCTGGCTTTAATCTCCATGTGTTGTTCTTTTTCTATGTCTTTTAGGTGTAAGGTCAGGTTGTTTGAGACTTTTCTTGCTTCTTGATATAAACCTGTATTGCTAGACACTTTCCTCATTTTGCTACATACCAAAGGTTTTGGACCATGATGTTTTCCTTTTCATTTGTTACCATGTATTTTTTTAAATCTCTTCTTTAATGTCATGGTTTACCTATTCATTAGTTAGCAGGATGTCCTTTAACTTCCAAGCATATGTGGGCTTTCCCAATTTTTTCTCGTGGTTGCTTTCTAATTTCCTAGTGTTGTGATAAAAAAAAAGTATATGCAGAGTATGACCTCATTCTCCTTGTGCTTAACGCCTGATTTGTGACTCATTATGTGGTCTATTCTGGAGAAAGTCCCATGCGCATGTGAAAAGAACATGTATTCTGCTGGGATAACATGTTCTGAATCTCTCTTAAGTCCATCTGGTCCAGTGTGTCATTCAAAGTCATTGTTTCCTTACTGATTTTCTGCTGAGATAATTTGTCCATTGCTGTAAATGTGGTGCTAAAGTTCCCTACTATTTTTGTATTATTAGTTACAAGTTCTTTTATGTTTGTTATTATTTTCCACACTTGGGTACTTCTAAGCTGGGGACATAAACATTTACAATTATAGATATTCTTGTTGGATAGTCCCCTTTATTATGATATAGTGCCCTTCTTCATCTCTTGTTACAGTCCTTGGTTGACAGTTTAGTTTGTCTGATATACGTATATCTACTCTGGCTTTCTTTTGATGTCCATTTGCATGATAAATCGTTACCCATCACTTCACTTTCAATCTGCAGTTGTCTAAGTCTAAAATTAGTCTCTTGTTGGCAGCATACATATGAGTCTTGATTTTTTTCTCCATTCTGACACCACTACATCTTCTGACTGGAACATTTAATCCACTTACATCCAGGGTAATTATTGATAGATATGTATTTAATGCTGTTTTGTTACTTGTTTTGTTATTGTTTCTGGAGATTTTCTCTGTTCCTTTCTGGTCTTTGTCACTTTTGGTCTTTCCTTCCCAGAGAGTCCCCTTTAATATTTCTTGCAGGGCTGGTTTAGTGTTGTGAACTCCTTTTGTTTATGTTTGCCTGAGAAACTATCTCTCCTTCTATTCTGAATAATAGCCTTGCTGGTTAGAGTATTCTTGGCTATAGATTCTTCCCATTCAGCACATTGAATATATGATGCTACTCCCATCTGGCTTGCCAAGTTTCTGTGGAGAGATCTGCTGCTAGCCTTATGAGTCTTACCTTTTAAGTTAGGGACTTCTTTTGTCTTGCTGTTTTCAGGATTTTTTCTTTATCACTACATTTTGAAATTTTAACTACAATACATCTTGGTGTTGGCTGATTTTAGTGGAAGTTCTCTGTGCCTCCTGGATGAGGATGTCTGTTCCTTCTCCAGACCAGGAAAATTCTCAACTTTTTCCTCAAATAAATCTTTTGTCTGCTGTTTTCTTCATACTTTTGCTGGGACTCCTATCATATAAATGTTATTACATTTTGATGGAGTTAGTGAGTTCCCTAAATCTACTCTATGATCTGTCAGTCTATACTCTTTTGTTCAGCTTCATTATTTTCCAAATTCTATCTTCTATATCACTTATTTGTTCCTCTGTTTCTTTTATTCTGGTGGTCACTACATACAATAGGTTTTGAAATAAGTTATCACATTTTTCATTTCCATGTGATTTGGTTTTAGGTCTTTTATATCTGAGATAAGGGTTTTCCCTAATGTCGTCCATGTTTTTCTCAAGCCCTTGTAGTATCTTAATGACTATTGCTTTAAATTCAGCAATAAGTGTATTATTTATATCTGTTTCAATTAGATCTTTGATTGCATTCTTTCTTTTGGGATGGATTTTTCCATGTTGGCATTTTGTCTAGGTCTCTGTCATCTTCTCTGTGTTAAAAAATCATGTTATGTTTTCTGCTCTGAAGGGTAATGGCTTTATGAAGTAGAGGTCCTATAATGTCCATGGCCTGGCACTTCAGGAGGTGTCTCTGGTATATGCTGCATACACTCTTCTGTTTTGTTTTGACTGCTTTAACCCTCAGGTCTGTTGTCTGCAGAGTTTCTCCTTGTCTACAGTGGACAGTGTTTGGACCTTGACCAGGGTTTGGCAAGTTTTAACCAGGTTTGCTCTGGTCTGCTTGTTAAATGAAACGATGCTATTGCCACTAAAACTGAAACTCTGCAGAATCCTACGGTCAGCAGACATTGTGTATGCATTTTTGAGAAAGCTGTTTTCACACTATCTGTCTGTTTAAGGTTGCTTGCCTGCCAGAAACAACACAATACACTTTGGGCTCTATTGCAGCCAAGCCTGCTGACTCTGAAAATGCCAAACTTTAAGGACCTGGTGTCGGGGGGAACCTGCATTGGTCTTCTGGGAAAAGGTCTTGCTGTGATGAGATTGATGCAGTTTTGACCCAGAAGGGTGACTGTGCCAGAGTGCAGGGCCATGGGATTTGGAGCAAAGCAGGCTATCCAGCCAGCGTCCTGCTTAGCCATTCTCAGCAGGTGTCTCTGTGCCTATGCTGAGAGGCAAGGGAATAACATGTCCCCCACCAGTTCTTTTGTCCCTGGAGAGGCAATGCCACCTCTCACAGATGTGCTCTAAGTAGTTTGAACAATCTCTCCTCATGCTCCTTAGATAATCTTTAGATCACACATTCTGCACCAGGGTTGTCTGCCTTCTCTTCAAGAGTCATGTCTTGTCTCTATCCCAACTGTGCCTGGAGACCTGTGAAACTCCAGTTCTTGAGCCCTGTTGGTTGTAAAAACTCACAAAAACGAGCCTCTCTCATTTTCCCAGCCAACGACACTGGGGAAGTGCTCTCCTTGTGCTTATCCCTGTTCATCCCACTCTCTCTTGCCTGAGTTCTCCACAACCAGGGCCCTCTCCCCTCCACAGCTCCTGGGATCCATTTCTTCCCCAAACCACATCTCTGTACTTCCTACCTTCCTTGATATGGTCTCTTCTCTCTCTAGCTCTGCAGTTTATTCTATCAGTCCTCAGGGAGATTTTGGAGGGTATTCAGAATGATTTGACAGTTAACTACCTGTGTTCAAGGGATGAGGCAAGCCTACAGTCCTCCTACTATGCCACCATCTTAGCTCCCTCTCTAAAGTGTTGCCATTTTCAAATTACCATAAGACATGTCTGTTTGTTTCTTTGTTAAGTGGCCTATATGACACAACAGATGTACTGCCCTAGAGTTGTCTTTGTACCCTGGTGGCACTAAATGCTGTCATTGCTCCTGTTACAGGGGGAAAAAAATCATTTATTTCCTCCACACCAATTAATTTCCATTTCTCCCACCATGTGTAATATTAATTTACTTTCAAAAGTCTAACAGAATCTTCATTTTCATGTTGTCCTTAATAGCTGCAGGAAGCCCATAATAATGCTTTTAACATAACAACCTATAAAAATCATCAGATACTTAAATATTCTTAATTGCTAAAGAACAATAACCCCTTAAACCACTGATGGATAATAGCACATAAAATGACTCTCATTCCTGATACGCCACTTTCTGAACACTTTGCCACACCATAGCAGAGACATTATACTAAACAATTTTTCATTTGAACTTTCATCTTGCTATGTTTATATATTCTTGCTAAACAACAATGACGACAACAACAACAACAAAATTCGGTAAGTTATTCTTAGAACTATAATTTTATTTTTAAAGGTTTTTTTTAATGTTTTATTTATTCTTGATAGAGAAACACAGAGCATGAGTAAGGAAGGGGCAGAGTGAGACAGGGACAAAGAATCAGAAGCAGGCTCCAGGCTCTGAGCTGTCAGCACAGAGCCTGATGGAGGGCTCAAACTCACAAGCCAGGAGATCATGACCTGAGCCAAAGTTAGACACTTTACTGACTGAGCCACCCAGGAGCCTCCAATTTGAGTTTCTTAAATAGATTGTTCACAAAACCTAATTTACTGGGGCATCTGGGTGGTTCAGTCCGATAAGTGCCTGACTTCAGCTCAGGTCATGATTTCACAGTTCATGGGTTTGAGCCCACATCAGGTCTGTGCTCACAGCTCACACCTGGAGCCTGCCTCAGATTCTGTTTTCTCTGCTCTGTCTCTCAAAATAAATAAATGTTCAAAAAAAAAAAAAAGAAAGAAAATTTACTTTACTAAAAACAACTTTTGCTACAATGGAATCCTAACATAGTATGCTTCAAATAACTTAGAAGTGGCTCAAATAAACTTGAAGTTTGTCATAAATTTGCTTCAAGACATTAGTGACTTTAATATTAATGAACAGTGTGAATCCTTCTAATATTCAGTAAATTGGCTTTGCAGGAAAATGTCAATTTTCACATTAACAAAATAATATTCAGGTAAAATTTAAAAGAGTTTTACACTCTCTGAAATAGCTCTGAATACGTATCCTCATTAGGAAACTACAAAGGGAATCCTAATGGGGATCAAACTTCTGCATGTAGCAAAGAGGCACAACTTATCAAAATAGAAGGCAAGTTTCCAAGAGTGCTTCTAGTGAATGGCATATTATTGCGTTCTTAACAAATGAAATCACTCCAAATAACTCAGCTGTTGTGTAAACATGGTATATTCACTCACTGAAGATATTTTATCACTTCTGTGTACAAAGTAGAACTGAAGCAGTCAGCATGAAATTAAGGTCAGAGTTGGATCTGAACCAGCACACGGTAATAACTGAATAGCATATATATAGGATTCTTTCTACTTCTTAGGACAAAAATTTACATTCTCATAGGCTTTACTTTTTATTCTTTTGGCAGGCTTAAATCTTTGATATTGTATGCAAAATGATATAAGATATAAATCTATGTTACTGTAGCATTATTTCAAATAAGTCCTCTCAAAGTTAGGTGGACACATAACTCTTAAGTTTGAGTCAACTGTACAGAAAATCAGCTCTTACAGTACAATGTGATTCACTCAATTAGATGGTGAAATATGATTTATATATTGTCAATCAGGTGAGCAGAAATTTGTGACACTCTTGTCCCAGAATGAAAATATTTTCACAAATCAGTTTTATTTCTATGCATCTATTTAGGAAAAAAATGTAAAGTTCAAAATATTACTCAAAACATGCAGTGTTCTATAAGATTATATCTTTGCACACCATTATTTTATACATTTTATTCTTGGAATATTGTATCTACCTCTATTTGACAACAGAATATTTAAAAAATATTTTATTTAAAAATAATATTTTCATTAAAAGTACATGAAATAATTATTTTTTATCTGAAAATGTTCAAGAAAACTTTTTTCATTTTAATTATGTTAAAAATATAATTCTGTTTATATATTCAAGAGTCAAGTCTATTTATAGCCTATAATCTATATTCAAATAAAACTTACCCATTGTAAAAGGGCAAAATATCCATATGAATAACAGAATATAAAAATTTATTCATGTATTAATATAACAAATCTGCCAGGAAATATATAATTGATATTGACTTTCATTATTTTTTATCTTACTCATTTTTCTTTACAAAGAATTCTAAGTAGTACAAAATTTTTAAAAAATTAACATTTATTCATTTTTGAGAGAGAGACAGAGCATGAGCAGGGGAGGGGCAGAGAGTGAGGGAGACACGGAATCTGAAGCAGGCCACAGGCTGAGCTATCACCATGGAACCTGACTCAGGGCTTGAACTCAGGACCACAAGATCATGACCTGAGCCAAAGTCGGACACCTGACCAACTGAGACACCCAGGGTCCTAAGTAGCATAAAATTTATAACACATTTTATAAGCTCTATCAAAATATTTCAAGTGTATTCCAAATTTATCTATATTACTTATAGAGAAATTGAAATTGCCTTTAACTTATCTCAAAAATATCTATATTGTTCTAATACCTATATTACTCACAGAGAGTATAGAATGGCCTCCAATTTGTCTCAAAATTGTTTATTTATAATTGGAAAATAACCATTAGAATACCTCCATTGCATCATGTTAAGATCACTAGTCTGTCATCTAACTTCTGATTTTCCTGAAGTAACAAAATGACTTCCTGGGGAATGGAGCTGTGGGATTGTCTTAACTTATATATTGAAGCAATATTCAATAAAAAACTGATTAATAAAAAGGATGCATTTTAACTTATAATCTAATGAATTTTCACTGATAACCTATTTGTGACTTGAGAATAGGGCTAATCCAGAATATATAATATTTTGGCAGTCCGGCTGACTGCAGATGGGCCAAATGTGGCCTGAAAACACAATAACTGGTAGTATAAGAATCTTGTACTCTTGATACATACTGCCCTCTAAATGTAGTTACATGTTTTCTTTACATAGTTGGCCTTGACAGTAACATATGATATTTGCACCAGGATCTGGGGCTAAACCATGATGAAGACATACGTAGACCCTTAGGGATTTACAATATTGTATAGGTGACACAAATAATAGCTGGTAAATAAGATGAGAGGATCAAGTATTATGGTGCTTTGAGTAACTAACCCAACCACAGAGGATCAGGAACATCTTCACTCCGGGTGAGTGACATCTAGGGTAAACATATATCAGGACTTGGTCTCATCCATGGGGAACAGGGGGAAAAAATTCTAATCAGAAGGAAAAAATATATAAAAGGCTTGAAGAGACACATAACTAGTTTGGAGAAATGCATACAATTTATTGTGACTTAAGGAGAAATGGCTCAGAGAACAAATAAATTAAGGGAATTTATTCAGTTCACAAGGAATTTTGACTTTAGCTCGAGCAACCAATGATGGTATAGTCAGGAATGGGGATGGTATATGGTAAAGTATATTGAAGGAGTTTATGTAGGATTCCATGCATTAGCAAGATCATCTTGACAACAGAAAAATATAGTCCAAGAAACAAGACAAGGAGAGAGATAAATTAGCCAGTTCATAATTGTTGTAGACAGGAAATAATGATTGGGAGCCTAATAAAGATAATGACAAGCTGAATAAATTGGAAAGATTCAGGAACTATAAAGTAGATATGATCAACAACACTTGATGATTAACTTTATATTTCATAGTAAGAGAGAGGCAGAAATTCAGGAATAGATTCAAATTCTGGTTTGGAATATTCATAATGTCATTTACTTAAAGGAAAGACAAGTAAAGTAAAGGAAAAGGTTAAGATGATTTTTTTTTAGTGTCTGATTTGTACTTTGAGGTTATGTGCCTGTGGAAAAACAAACCAGAAATGTCACTACGCAATTGCATATTCATATCTGAAGATTAAGAGGAAGACCAGGACCAGAGATATCCACTTGGGAGTACATGATATGTAGGTGGTAAATGAAACTATCTGAATGTATGGGTAAAATGGCAAAATAGGAGACACTGCCATAAATAAGCGAGGAAAAACATTTCATATAAAAAATGAAAAATAATGGGCAGAGATGTAGGAGGAAAACTGTATGCTTGTGGGTATAATATACGACTCTATTCACTTGGAATCAGCACTTTCTCTCCAACATTATGGATGTTATCCATTAACTTCTCCTGACAAAGGCAATGCTAGTTTGGCTCCTAATTCTGATATGTGATTTACTCTCTGGCTCATAGTCCAGTCTTTAGATTTTCTGAAAATAACAACAAAAAATATAAATACCTGTTACTTAAACAAGGAATGACTGATAACACTCTTCACTTTGGATGCAGAGTAGCCCAGATATAGAAGACCATTAATTATAAGTTAAAGCAATCTGATTGGTATCCTATTAGCTCTTTAAATATCTCTCAACTCATTCATCCTATTTTAAATATTCAACTTCCAGAGTGTAACTGGCAAAGGATGTCAAAACTGATTAAATGGATCTAGACTCCAACCCTTTAGATGCCACCCAATGAAGTTATATGTCTCAATGACATCATGACTAAGACATGACTGCTATTCCAAAATGCCTTTAAGACTTGTATTAGCTTCCCAGGACTACAGACTTGTTACACACTACCAGAAACTTAATGCCTTAACACAACAGGAATCTATTCTCTCACAGTTTTGAAGGAAAGAAGTACAAACTCAAAGTGTTAGTACTTTGATTTCCAAAGACTAGTGGAAAAGCATTTCCTGCCTCTTGTAGCTCCTAGCAGGTACAGCCATTCCCTTTGGCTATGGCTGTATAACTCTACCTGTGCCTCAGTCTTCAAATGACCTTTTCTTCTGCTGCCTCATCTCTCCTCTGTGTCTTTTATAAGGATTTTTGCTAGTGGATTTAGGACCTATCCAGGATAGTGTAAAATAATCCCATCTGGAAATCCTTAACTTAATTATATATGCAAAGACTCTTTTTTTCAGATAAGATCAGAGCCACAGGTTACAGGGATCTGGATGTAGAAAGATCTTTATGGAGGACACCATTCAACCCATTACAACACCATACATATTAGATCAAATTTCTCTGATGGTGTGAACTGCTTTTTGAATAACTGGTAACTGGAGAGAAGACTAATTTTAAAGTGCAAAGGGATCTTAAGATGCCACACTTTGAGAATGGCAACACTAGCCATGAGCTGGATGATTGATTTTTCAGCCTTTTTTCTTTTTCAATATATTTACTGCAAGTCATAAATGTCCAACTAATTATTGCTTTCACTGCAGCCACTATGTTTTGATATGTAGCAGGCTTTTTATCATTCAATTAAACAAAATTCCCATTTCAATTACAACTTCTTCATTGACCTATGGGTTATTATATTTTTAATATCCAAAAACATGCACATTTGGAGTTTCCTTTGGATTAGATTTCTAGTTTAATTCCATGTGGTCAAAATAGATTGTATTCCTTTGAAATTTGTTAAGACTTGGTCATAGTCAATTATTTGGTCATTTATTCTAAATCTTCTGAATGCTTGGGGAAAAAAGTATACTTTAAATACACATACACACATGCACACACACATATTCCTTGAATATATAAAGCCTTTAAACATTAACTTCCATTTATCCATTTATTTCTTCCAGTAATGCCTTAACCCAAAATTCATCTGTATTTTAGGTCTTTTTGTTTCATTTTTAACCTCACCTAAGGTTATTATAACTTTTTAATATGTCATCTTCAATTATATTATCTATAGTCAATTTTTTAATTTTTTAAATGTTATGTATTTGAGAGAGTGGTATAGAGAGAGGGAGACACAGAATCCAAAGCAGGCTTCAGGCTTCTAGGTGTCATAACTGAGCCAGATGCAGGACTCAAACTCATAGACCTCGAAATCATGACCTGAGCCAAAGTCAGATGCTTAACTGACTGAACCACCCAGGCACTCTCTATTTACTTTTTATTTTTTATTTTTCATTCATCATTCTGCTTTTACTTTTGGACATTCCCTCTAGGAATCACTTTTCCATTTCTGAAAAAAAATTGCTTTAGAATTTCCTTTAGAAAAATATTTAGGTTATAAACTCAGACTTTGTGTGTTTCATAAGACCATTACTTTAATTTCAGTTTGAAATATTTTTTCCTGAGTATATAATTTCAGGTTAGTATTTACTTTCTTTCAGATCATTAAAGCTGTTGACCCACTGTTTACTGACTTCCATTATTGCTAATGAGTATACCAAACTTTGTTGCTTTTCCTCTATTATTCTTAACATTTGCCTTTTAAAAAAATTTATGTAACTTTTTAATAATTTGTCTTGCTGTATATTTCATCTTTATCTGTTATGTCTGAAATTTGTCAGAGTCCTTTAACGTATGGATTGCAATCTTTCCTCTTATCTTTTAACTCTTCAAATATTGATTTTATACCAGTCTCTCATTTCTCTTATTTAATTTCTTCTGGAATTCCTATCAAATATAGGCTAGGTTATCCGATTCCTTATTCAGGATATCTGGGTCTTCAATCTTGTCTCCTATAGATTTGCATATTTTCCTTTTCTGCTTATGGCTAATTTTATCTGATCAATCAAATCACACATTCTTAATTCTATTCTCAGAATCTTCTAATATATATCCAACTGATTTTAAAGTTCAGTTACATTTATATTAAAGTTCTATTTGATCCTTATTTTCACTATCCATATCATTTTTTATAGTTTCCTGTTTCCTAGAGATAGTTTCAATAAGGCATTATACAACAACTTACCCATAACTGGTTTAAACTTTATTTTTGACAGTTCTAACACTGGAAGTCTTAAGACAGAATGTTCTGTAGCATTTATTGCTTTTGTTAATATTTAAACATTATTGCGTGCTTGGTAATCTTTGATTGCTAGACCTTATACTAGTAAAATTATGTGTAGCAGGGTCCTGAAACTATGGATGAATGTGCTCTCCTCTGAAGAAGATTTGCATTTACCTTAAGGTCTAGGGGCTTAGTAATGCTCATCTCCAAAACCAAGTTCAGGTTTTGAGAATCTTTGGCCCCTGTAGTCTATGTGCACCTAGGAAAATACAAATCCTAGAGAAGGAATGCATCAGTGGTCCTTAATTCCCAGAGAAGCTATATGTTTGCTTGTTTTATTATTCCCTTTCTTTCCTCCTGTGTCAATATTCTCAGATCTGCCCAGCATTTTTGCTTGTTTTTATGTTAACCTTATCAAGATATAATTCACATAGCAATAATGTGAGGAAAGGGAATTTAAATATTTTGCATGTGAATATGCATGTATCCCTGTATTATTTATTTTAGCACCCTTGTTGCCTATCAATTGACCATAAATGCAAGGATTTATTTCTGGGCTCTCAAGTTTATTCACCTGATCATTAGGACTATCCTGAAACCAGCCACACATTGTTATGACTATTGTAGTTTGTACTCAGTTTTGAAATCAGGAAACTTCCCTGATTTCCAACTTTCCTTTTTTTCAAGATTGTTTGGGCTACCCTGCGTGTCTGGTCTTCCATTATAAATCTGACATCAACTTGTCAATTTCTATAAGAAAGCAGCTGGGATCTTTGTAGAAAAAGTGTTGTCTGTACATCAAATTGAGGAGCATTTCCATTTTAGCCAAATGGTGACATCCAATAAATAAACATGGGATGTCTTTCCATTATTTAAGTTGTTGCAAGGCTGTTGGTTTTATTTTTTTCTTTTTTCTTAATGTTTATTTATATTTTGAGAGAGAGAGAGAAAGCATGAGTTGGGGAGGGGCAGAGAGAGATAGAGACAGAATTCTGAAGTGGGCTCCAGGCTCTGAACTATCAGCAAAGAGCCTGACATGGGGCTTGAACCCACAAACCGAGAGATCAACCTGTGTCAAAGTTGGACACTTAACCGACTGAGCTACCCATGAACCCCAAAGCTTTGGTTTTTAAGGCTCCTGCAGGCTTTGGAAGATGGAAGGGAGGGGTGCAAGCTAATAGGTCCAGAAGCTTGCTATTCTTACCAAAGCTCTGTAGTTGTTCTTGATGAGACACTTCTTAGACTTTTTTGCAAGCTTTTGGTTAATTTTAGAGTTCTGAAAGAGTTGATCTGGAAAAGTATTGTCATTGTTTACATGGGTTTTACTGAGAAGTGAATTTTTGAAGGCCCTTACTTTGCTATTCCAGAATGTTCCTTTCTTTTATTTTTTTAAACTTTTAAAAATGTTTTTTATTTATTTTTGAGAGACAGAGACAGCGTGAGCAGGGGAGAGTCAAAGAGAGAGGGAGACACAGAATCCGAAACAGGCTCCAGGCTCTGAGCTGTCAGCACAGAGCCTGATGCGGGGCTCGAATACACGGACTGTGAGATCATGACCTGAGCCGAAGCCAGACACTTAACCGACTGAGCCACCCAGGCACTCCCCCCCCTTTCTTTTATTTTTAGTGCAATGTGGCAAGGAGAGAATTGTGGTCCAGATACAATGGCCCCTACCCTAAAGTCATTGTTCCATCTAATCTGTCTCATCGAAATGAGATTGCTGATAAAACTTTCTACCCCAAGAGGTTGTGGTCACAATCTCTGCTACTCAAAAAATTCCTATGTAATAAATACAATAAGTAACTCTAATGCTCAAAAACTGCCTTATCTCTTGGATCACAGCCTTCATGCACAAATTGTCCTTTGGGTTTTTCATTGTGTTATATTATCAGATCTTCACTAATATAAAGAATATATTTCAAAAATGTATTTTACACAGCATTGTTTATTTTCAGTGAATGGAATAATCCCTTCAGACAGAACAAGGTCTTGTTAGGTCAAGATATGTGGAAAGAGAATTTTAAACATAGAAAATAATATAGAGGGTGAGGGAAGGGAAAGAAGTTTGAAAAAAATATGTTTTTCTTTTCTGAGTGTATGAAATACCTATCACAAAGAGGTGATAATGCCTTTAGTGCAAATGAACAAGGACAGTGGTGGCAAAGAAAGTGACAGTGATAGAGAAAATAGTAACTTCAGGCATGGCTTAGGGACTATGATGACCACTTATACTCTTTATTCCCTCAGTCAGGTAAACCATTATCATCGTCTGCATTACAATTTGTAAATGATCACAAACCATGAAAAACATTAAAAAATATACAGCTGATTGTGTATTAATATATGATCCTGAAAATCATTAATGATTATTTAGATCAACATTGCCAAAAGATATTTTGCTAATTTGAAAGGGGACTCATTATGGTAAACAAACAAAAATAACCCCCCCCCCAAAAAAAAACCTGAGGAAACACACTACTTTCTTTCTCTAAGATTTCACAAGATTTCTTTCTCTGAGACAATAGCCTATAAATAAAGGTTTCCTAAATTTATTTAGCTAATGTTCTAATTGAATAGTATTTACTTTAGGAAAATATGGTTTGGTTACTGTATACTGATCATTCTTCTGCTTCTCTAGGTTTTAAGTAATATGTTTAATTTTTGATGAATTTTAACATCAGAACATATTTTATTTTGTTGGGTTTTTTTTTAGATTTTGTGTAACTGTTTAGAAATTGGAATTTTATTGAAGAAGACACCTGGAAAGCTGTGTCATCTAAATGAAGGTCATTGAATCCTTGTGAACAGATGTTACTTGCAATGGTGCTGTGGTTTTCATCTTGAAAAGGTATTATGAGAGTCAGAATTCTACAGAAAGTGTACAAAGTCAAGTTCACAGAAAGTTTAATGCTTATAATAGACTCACTCAAGAGACTAATGTACATAGTATGTATTTATCTGTCAGTAATATTTTATGGCCATGTGTTTCTCTAAGATAAATAAAGCACATTGGTATGAATTATAGCTCTTTCTCCAGAGTTTGAAAGTTTGGAGAGAAATTCAACCATAAGGAGTAGCATTTTTTTTCTTTTCATGAAACAATTTTTTTTTAATTATATATAGTAAGCCTGACAATTCAATTCTCCACTTGGAGAAATGCTTAACTGGTTTGACCAAGTTAATATGAATTTGGAAGTTATGATAATTAGTTCTATGCTTTTATAAAATATTTAAATATTTTTTTAAATTAAAAAAAATTTTTTTAAGTTTTTAATTTATTTTTGAGAGACAGAGAGAGACAGCGTGAGCAGGGGAGGGTCAGAGAGAGAGGGAGACACAAAATCTGAAGCAGACTCCAGGCTCTGTGCCAGCTGTCAGCACAGAGCTGGAAGTGGGGCTCAAACCCACAAACCGTGAGATCATGACCTGAGCCGAAGCCAGACGCTTAACCCACTGAGCCACCCAGGCACCCCTAAAATATTTACATATTTTTAAAACACTACAAAATTTCAGATAAATTTAACATGTTATGCTTTACTAATCATATCATTTTGACATTTAAAAGCAATGCCGGCTGGGGCGCCTGGGTGGCTCAGTCGGTTAAGCCTCCGACTTCAGCTCAGGTCAGATCTCACGTTCGTGGGTTCGAGCCCCGCATCGGGCTCTGTGCTGACAGCTAGCTCAGAGCCGGGAGCCTGCTTGCAGTCCTGTGTCTCCTAATCTCTCTCTGCCCCTCCCCCTCTCATGCTCTGTCTCTCTCTGTATCAAAAATAAGTAAAACATTAAAAATTAAAAAAAAATTAAAAAAAAAAAAGCAATACCGGAATATAGTCACATCCAATATTAATGTGAAAAGTATACCAAAGTTTTATTCTCTGTAGGTTATTTTCTCCTACATACTTTGATAACTGCATCCAACCAATTTTTTTTTTGCATTTTATTTCCATACTTACCTTTTATAATGACCAAACTAAAAATGCCAGCACTTTAAAACACAAAACCACCTAAGATATTTTGCCTGAAAATTTGCCGTCATTAAAAAACTTCCTACTTTATATCATTAGAAAATATTCTCATATTAAAAAGATCGAAAGAAATAAGTGTCAAGAGTTTCTCTTTCACATTCAAGAATTGCAATGGGGAAATAATTTACTTAAATTTATTTTTGAATAAAGGTTTTATGGAACAAATAACCTCCCCAGAGCTAGGTCTTGATATTTCAGAGTATATTTTTTCAACATCTCTTGAAAGAAAATTTCATTCACCCTTCAGATGAAACATTTTAGGCATTTTGTAGATAATAAATGGCCATTAACTTAAATAAAATTTCTGAGTCACCTGAGGACCCAGAGAAGCATTAAACTGAATAACTTTTGAGATATTAACTATCTCTATTGAATAAGCTGACAGTCTACAGCCATACCACCCTGAATGCACTGAGCTTGTCTGAATAAGCTGATACTCAGATACCACTAAATATATCCTCTATATGTGTCTCTGCAGAGAAACAACTCTTTGACCTCTGACTCTTTTCTGGTGATAATATATAGCTGAGATTTCAGTGACTTTTCTTGTACCAATCAAACTCAGATTTACCTTATATCTCCCTACTCTTCTCTCTTATCATTTTTATCTAAATCAAAGATTATGTACAAATTATATATAACTGAATTATTTAATATCAATCTTTGGCAATTTTCAAATTTAGATGCAAAAAATAAATATATACAGTATATTTCATTAATAAATGTTTGATAAAGCATCAAGAATATAGTTGGATGTCCTATTTTTAAGGCAAAAGCCTATTAAAAATTGTTTCAAAGAACATCCTTCAATTTATTTCCTTCTATGTCCTTCAATGTCCTATACTTTTATATAATACTTAGTGTAAAAGGAATAGGAATTATATTTCTTATGAAATCCTACTGTTTTCTTATAAAATCTCGTGGCAATATCTGAGAGAACTAACACTGAGAAGCCATTGAAAAATAACTTGTTTTCTGAGAGTATTATTTTTATACTGAAATTTCATCATTTTCTTATTTTTAGTATTACATTGTGACTTTCTCCTCTTCCTTTTATGAATATAAGTTGCAATTTAGATTAACTCAATTCAATCTCAAGGTTTAAATTGCCTTCTATACACTGATGTAAAAAATCCTATTTCTATCACTTCTTTATTGTCTCTTACTGACCTCTAAGTTCAATAATTACTCCTCAAACTTGCCTTATTTGATCATTCCTGTAAGAGAAACATAATATTAGCTAGAAATCTGAGAATTATTTTAAAGCAATTCTCTCTTCTTTATTACTCAAAATTTAAAGTTTATGTCCTATTACTTATCATTCTGAGTGCTTCTTTAAGTTATCCAATCATTTTGGTCCTGCTTCTATAATCCACTTCAGAACCTCATTATTGTTTGCTCTGATATGTATAAAAGTCCCCAAATAGTTCTGTTCCCAGTTCCTTTCTCTCTACAGTTAATCTATTAAAGACTACCAATATTTTAAAAATATGGATCTGATTATATTTTCTCTTAATAATTATAAAATAAACTATCTTTAATTATTAATAAAACAAATGTCATTTGGAGCACCTGGGTGGTTCAGACAGTTAAGCGCCTCACTTCGGCTCAGGTCATGATCTCATGGTTTGTGGGGTCGAGCCTCATGTCAGGTTCTGTGCTGACAGCTGAGCCTGGAGCCTGCTTCAGATTCTACGTCTCCCTCTCTTTCTGCCCCTCCCCTGCTCGCTCTCTGTCTCTGTCTCAAAAATAAGTAAACATTAAAAAATAAAATAAATGTCATTTATATTCAGGCCCCAAAACTAATGTTCCATACTGATATTTCTGAATCAGTCCTTTTCTATTCAACCTCCAGCAAGTTCAAACACTTGCTATATTTTGGTCTTGTGTTTTCATGTCGTTGATTACATTTTTTTTCTACACAAAATATATTTCTATCTAAAAATATAACCCTAACCACATATCAGGTCATGTGTTATCCTTGTAAAGCCCTCTCTTTGTTTTCTTCCCTTTTTTTTCTTGTTCTTGTTCATGGAATTGCCTTTCTCTGTTCTTTCATAGTATTTTGTGTATAGCCTGGCTAAAGTACACATCACATATTAGAGTGAGTCACTCTGGTTTTTAATTTGCAATGCCAGGGTTTATATATTATTCATATTCATTACCCAGAACAATGTTTATTTAAAAATACGCGTGGACTGGGGTGCCTGGTTGGCTCAGTCAGGTAAGCATCAGACTGGCTCAGGTCATATCTCATTGTTCGTGGGTTCAAGCCCTGCATCAGGCTCTGTGCTGATAGCTCAGAGCCTAGAGCCTGGGGCCTGCTTTGGATTCTATGTCTCCTTCTCTCTCTGCCCCACTCATGCTCTGTCTCAGTCTCTCTCAAAAATATATAAACATTAAAAAATTAATACACATTTACCTAAAGTTTTTTTTATTTTTTAATCTTATGAGGAATCTTGATATCAGAAATAGATATTATTTTATATCCATTTAAATTCATTCTTAATGACAAAAGAAGCAAACATTCGTAGTGAAGAAATATATGGTTTATTTAGTTAATATCATAGCTACCACCAATATTACTTAGCCCACCCCTTAAAGTTTCTGAGTACATCTGAATAATTAGGAAATGATTTGTTAATATGTACAAATAGCTATATGCTCACAATGGCACTGTCAAGTGAAAACAAACTGCAAAAAGGCAAGAGAAAGGAGGCAGGAGTCCCAGTCTTTGGTTAAAAATCCAGGGAAGGTATGCCCCTGGTTAGCACTTTCAACACAGGAAATATTTTAGTTTGCTTTCTTTTGTCTAAGTCCTTTTGTACATTCACTTCAGGAGCCCTTGGCCTTGGGCTCTCTGGCTAATGCATCTTAGCAAAGCTCAAAGAAAGTGTTATCATTTTTCTCAGCAAATCTATCTCATTTTTTCCTCTTTACAACAAACCTATGAACACAAATCAAATTAAAAAATCAAAAACATGAATTCTAGACTAAACACAAGAAACAACAGATGTTGGTGAGGATGTGGAATAAGGGAAACTCTCTTATACCATTGGTGGGAATGCAAACAGGTACAGCCACTCTGGAAAACAGTATGGAGATTCCTTAAAAAGTTAAAAATAGAGTTATCCTATGATCTTACAATTGCACTACTAGGTATTTACCCAAAGAATAAAAAATATTTATTCAAAGGGATACATGCACCTCAATGTTTATAGCAGCAGCATCTACAACAGCCAAATTATGGAAACAGCCCAAGTGTCCATGGACAGATGAATGGATAAACAAGAGGTGGTATATATATATTCAATGTAATCTTACTGAGCCATAAAAGAGAATGAAATCTTGTCATTTGCAACAACATGGATGGAGTTAAAGAGTATTACGCAAAGCAAAATCTGTCAAAGAAAAACCAATAACATATGATTTAACTCATGTGTGGATTTAAGAAATAAAACAAACAAGCAAAGGTTAAAAAACAAGAGAGACAGGCAACCCAAGAAACATACTCTTAACTACAGAGAACAAACTGAGTTAGCAGAGGGGAGGTGGGTAGGAAGATGGGTGAAATAGGTGATGACCATTAAGGATTACACTTGTGATGAGCACCTGGTGTTGTACAGAAGTGTTGAATCACTACATTGTACACCTAGAACTAATATTATACTGTATGTTAGCTAACTAATTGGAACTTAAATAACAAAAAAACATAAATTCTTAAAGCATAATGTTGATAAGAAAAGGAAATAGCACATGGGACCTCTCTTTCCAACCTTTTAATATTTACAAAATGTCTTCTTAAGCTTAAATGATACTAAATATATAGCAAAATAATCTAGCATTTAATGTGCAAAGTTACATATGAAAATATACCATTATAATTGAAAAGTATAATAGATCTGAACAGTCTTGTCACTTCAAAACTTAAATGTAGTTCCTTCTTAAATATTTTAGAATTACTGGAGTGATTTCACATGGATAGATCATTTCCATGAAACTCATACTTGTCTGAGGAATGTGAACTGCAATTTAAAATGACTGGAATATGTTTTAGCTCTTTTTCTTAAACTATCAAAAGATTTAAGTTATTTTTTGTTATTCTTTGAGTATATCATTTAAAAATGTTTCCATTTCATGTGTATGTTAATGCCAGTCCAATAGTTAAGGAACACTTAAGCTATTCAGTGTTTCATTACTATTTATCTCTGGCAAGAGAATGCATGCATATCTAACACAGTGTTTGTGAGTTCCAAATATACGGTGCCAGAAGTTGATGGAATGAAGGCAAATTCTCAAAGGTTTTCCTGTCTTCAAAATGTGACCTTAAAAGCTACTGACCTCTTTTTAATGCATTCGTTGTCATATTGCTTTCTTTCTGTAACATTTTCTAATTTTTTTTAATTTGAAAGTAAGCATGTTTTCTATAGCAAGTTAAAAGACATGAAGGAGTTAATAGTATGTCTTTACCTCACTTCTCCAAATCTATTCTCTTAAAATAATAAATATAATAGTATGGTGTGTATATAGATATACATATCTAAATATAGATCTATATATACATCTAGACCTATGATCTATAATTATATAAAATATATACATATTATCTACTTATCTATCCCCTATTACCTATCAAGATAGTTCTTCATTAATGTTTAATGAAGCACAACACACATACATGTGATGTTAATAAATACACAACTCACTAATTATCACAAGCAAATACCCATTTGACTATCACCCTAACAATTAATAAAACACTGAACCCCCAGAAGCTGCCTCTTATTCTAATCAATCACCATCTCTAGTCACATTCCAAGGTTACTTGCTATGTTGATTTACGTTTTATTTATTCCTGAGAGAGCGACAGAGAGCGTGAGAGGGAGGGACAGAGAGCATGAGCAAGGGAGGGGCAGAGTGAGAAAGGGACACAGAATCCAAAGCAGGCTCCAGGATCTGAGCTGTCAGCACAGAGCCTGACATAGGGCTCGAATTCACAAGCCGTGAGATCATGACCTGAGCCAAAGTCAGACGTTCAACTAACTGAGCCACCCAAGCACCCCTCTAAGACTATATTTTAACTTCCTCTGATTTTTTGGAAACTTACTTTGCAATATTTATTAAGTATGTATATTTCCGTGTCTTCTTTTAATATGTTTATGACATATAATTGCTACACAGAGTGATATTTTATCAATTTTAATTGTTCTTTGCTATTCCACTATATGGTATTCCACAATTTATTCATCACCCTAATATTTTTGAACATTTACAATGTTTCTGGTTTAGGACTTATGGGTTGAACTGTGTCCCCACTCTCTTATTTATATGTCGAAGTCCTAATCCCCAGTATCTCAGAAAATGACCTCACTGGAGACAAGGTTTTTGTAGAAGTAACCAAGTTAAAATACAGTCATTAAAGGGGTTCCTAATCCAATATAAGTGGTGTCTAAAAAAAATGGAAATTTAGACACACACACACACACACACACACACACACACACACACATACACACACACAGAATGTAAAGATGAAGACAGCAATCTGGGTGATACCTGTACAAGCTAAAACTTCCCAAAGATTGCCAGAAAACCACAATAAACTAGGTAAAAGACATAAAAAAGATTCTTTCTCATAGCCCTCACAAGGATGCAATACTGCCAATCCTTTTATTTTGGTCTGTTAACTTTCAGAACTGGGAGACAATAATTTCTGCCGTTTAACCATCCAGTTTGTGGCATTTGTTATGACAGCCCTAGTAAACCAAGATAGGATTATCAGGAATAATGTGGCCATGAACACTTTTGTGTAAGACCTCTTGTATACATAAACACGGATTTATACTGGGTACATAGATATGAGTGCAGTTGTTGTGTCATAGAGAATTTATATGTTCAACATCAACAGATAATGCTACTTATCAAAGTATCTATGGAAATTTACTACCAGGAATATGAAAAGATTCCCATATCTTTATATTTTCAATGTGACAAGGAGCTGTAGCATATTTAATTTTATCCACTTTGATGAATGTTTTATGGTATATCATAATGATGATAATGAACATACCCATTTAATCTCATTACTGAGATTAAACTCCTTTCATATTTTTATTGGACATTTAATATATTATTTTGTGAAGCACTTTTTTATATCTATTGCCCACTTTTCCTTTGTATTTTTGTTCCCTTTTCTTATATTGTATAGATTCTTAAAATATTCAAGAAAAAGGCCTATGGCCTGTTCTATAGTTTATAGATAACATCTCTCTTTCATTTTCATTCATTTAAATCATTTTTTAATGAACAGAAGTTTCAAATTTTAATGTCATCCAGTAACTTCAAGAAAACAAAGAAAACAAAATTTTCCAGACCCCATATCCTTCAAATATTCTTCTTCTGTAACTTCTAGAATATTGTCTTTTGCTTTGCATCTAGGTGTGTGTGTGTGTGTGTGTGTGTGTGTCTGTGTGTGTGTGTGTGTAAGTATAACAGTGGCCAGTTTCCTTCAGTCTGCATATAGATATCTAATTGGCCCAGCATAGTTTGTAATACAAAATTGAGCTTTGGTAACATGTTTCAAATCAATTTCCACATAGAGCTCTGTTTCTGGATTGTCTCATTAGGTCTAACTTTCTATATGTGTGTTCTTGTACTAGAAAAAGCTACCTTGGGGTGCATGGGTGGCCCAGGTGCTTAAGCATGGAACTTTGGCTCAGGTCATGAACTCATGGTTTATGAGTTAGAGCCCAGCATCAGGCTCTGCGCTTAAAGCTTGGAGTTCTGAGCCTGCTTCAGATTCTGTGTGTGTGTCTCTCTCTCTCCCCTTCCCCCACTAGTGTTCATTCTCTCTCTCTATTCTCTCTGTTTCTCTCAATCTCTCTCTCACTCTCCCTCAAAAGTAAATAAAAATAAAAACATTTTAAGAAGTTACATTACTCTACCTTTATAATAAATCTTTATGATAAAGCTTGATTAATCAAGTCCTCACAATGCTTCCATCTTCTTCGAAAGTGCCATGACTGTTCTTTTCATGGCTTTTTGCATCTCCAGAAAATGTCAGAAACATCTTGGCGATTTAGAAGTACGCACATATGTACACATACACACACACACAGCATATACAAATACGCATCCTATTGAGATTTTGTTTGCTAACAAAATAAACCACTTTGGTAAGAACTGATAGCTTTACAATGTTGAATTTCCCAATCCATGAACAAGTAATTTCCCATATTTAGCTATTTTCTTAAATTTTTTAATGAAATAGTTGCTAGTTTCTGTATAGAGGTGTTATACATAATTTTTTGACTTACTGCTTTTCTGTGGGTTTGTGTCACAACTGGTGACTTTATTTTTTACTTCATTATTAACATTTGTACACACAAACACAAAATATTTTTAATTTAGCCTGAATCCAGAAAAACATGCTAAAATTCAATTAATCTTAAAATAGTAACTGCATAGTCATTTGACAGTTTTACATAAAAGTCATTTCATCTGCTAACTGTGAGAGTTTTTTCTTTGAAAATTTTAATTTTCAAAATCTGTTTTTCTGGTTTCACATTGGTAACAGCGTGCAGTGTGACGAACACTGGTGTTGACAGTGAATATACTCATCTTTGAATATTTCCCCTTAAGTAAGGTATTTTCTACTGACATTTTACAGATATCCTTAATCAGATAAAGAACTTTCTCTCTAATTCCCATGTAGTTAATGGCTTAAATCGTGATTGGATGTTAAATTTGTTAAATGTTTTCCTGCATCTATTGCCACAGTTATTTAGAATATTCAATCTTTATCTCAATTTGCTACACTGTTTAGATGCACTTTTTAAATTTTGAAGCAAACTTCTTTTCCTGGAAAAACCTAATTTGGTTGTGACATATTACATCTGCGTGTGTGTGCGGTTATACTTTGTATACACTGCCAGATTTGATTTGACAATTTTTGTTCAGAATCCTTGCATTTATATTCAAAACTGAGACTGGCATTTAACTTTTTCCCACATTTTTTAGATCTCTTTCAGGTTTTGTTATATTAGCCTTCCAAAATTTAACAAATTAGATAGTGTTTTCTCATGTCATATTCAGTATTGGCATTATTTTAGTCCTTAAATATTTGAAATGGGTCACTGATGTCATTTGGGCCTAAACTTTCCTTGTTGGAAAGGTTTTTAATAATGCATTCAATTTTGGGGCATTTGGTTGGCTCAGTTGGTAGAGCATGCAATTCTTAATCTCAGAATAGTGAGTTCAAGTCCTACATTGGGCACTGAGCCTTGATAAAAACAAAATAAAACAAAACAAAAAAATTTTTAAAAACAATCATGTATTCAATTCCTGTAATATGTCCAATGTTCTTCATTTTCTTTCTTCAGATTTTGTTTTTCATTCTAACATCATTTATCTAGAAATGCCCATTTCATCTAAATTTTCAAATGTACTTATATAAATTTACTTCTAATATTATAGGCATCTTAATTTCTGCAGATATTCTATTCCTATTATATGTTTTTTCCTCCTTTTTCTTTTATCAATTTTCTTTGTTCAAGTAATTTTATTCCCTTTTAAAGAAATAACTTTTTAACTCTTTTTTGGTATATTATTTTCTTTTTATATTATTAATGTCTGCTCTTGATTTTATAATTTCTTCTTTCATTATATTGAATTTGCTTATCTTTTTTTTAAACAACATTAATTCATTTTAGCTTTTCCTTTTTCTCTAATGCATCCAGTAAAGGCTTCAAATTTTCTTTAAAACATAGTTTAGATTAATCATGCAAGTTTTAAAAATTGTATTTTATTATATTGGTCTTTTCAAGGCCTAAAATGTCCTATTGTACTCTTTTATCCATAAATTTTGCCCTCGGGCATCTGTGGATCTCACATACACACACAAATGTGTCTACCACTGCTTTCTGTGTCTTCTAGCCTGAAGTCCAAACAAGACTGCCATTTCTATCTCAACTCCAAGTCAGGCAAGACAGATACTAGTCCTTCAGGCAGCCTACAGACAAGCCAGAATGTTTCAAAATATTTCTGCTCTGTTTCTTCTATGCCAAGGGAAGAACTAGGAATTGGACTTCTGCCTCTCAACCACACCATACCACACTAGGAAGGGGATGAGGTAAGTGCAAGTAAAACATCACAAAATGTCCTACAATTCTGAATGTCAATTTTTTATTTGAGTAGGTCTTACCTTGGTTGCTAGGTACTTTTTTACTATTTTCCTAAGGTCCTATAAAGTTATTTTTGTCAGTCTGTGGTTATTTACTTGATATTTCAAATAATGAGGGCCTGCAGCTTTGTATTATGCCATCTTGTAGATGTCTACTTTTGATCCCTCTAAGCTTTCTCCCATCTTTAGGAAAAGTCCTCATTATTTTCTACTCTGACAGTATGTTAATAGCTGGTCCACTCATGTTCTTTATTTTTATATAATATTGTAATCGTACAACACTTTATTGTAATGGGTATTTGAATATACAATTACATAATTTAGATTATTGAAAGGACTCACAAATAGACTATAATAAATGTACAGTATATAGTATAACAGGAAAGAAAAAAAAAAAAAAAACCAGGCAGGCAAGCCTGAGGCCCCAAGCAACTCTAGGTGAAGTTTTCTTGGACCTTTCTTAGTCTTATAGAATGAATTTAACAACAGAATAATGAACTACAGAAATGTTCATTTCAAAAGAACTCAGAGAAAATTTTTCATAGGAGTCCTTTATCCTCTACAGGCCATCTAGCCAAATAATGCTGTGTAACCAACCATTTAAACCAAGTATAAACTTTCATCTACTCATTCCTAAGTAATGCAAACAAGCTGGTCCTGCTTGTCACAGGAGAATTTTAAATTTCAATTTCATTATATAAACTACTATCTGGTTCAATCTATCTGTACACCATGGCCAGGAGCCAGTTCAGACTTCCAGACAATTTTGGAATAACCACAGTACTCTATCTTACAGAAGACTTGAATAAAAGCAGGTTAATTAATTACTCCACCTCATCCCCAGAAATTTGAATTGCAAATAACAGGTTGATACAGATAAAACTGGGATCATATTACAGCCATAGAAAAATATTTTACAGAAAGAGAAAATATAACTTACAGAATGAAAAAAAATGACATGAGGGAAGTACACATGGCAAATGAGAAGATAGAGATTCTTTCACTGTAATCATATTAGATCTTATGCATATTCTGGGAACAGGGATTTCAACCTTCATAATCATCCGCTTCTCATACTCTTCCTGATAAAAGAAATACTGAACAATTGGAGCACCTGGATGGCTCAGTTGGTTAAGCGCCCAACTTTATTTTAGCTCAGGTCATGATCTCATGGTTCAAGAGTTTGAGCCTGGTGTCAGGTTCTGTGCTGACAGCATGAAGCCTGGCTGAGATTCTCTCTCTCCCCGCCAACCCCAGCCTCTCTCTTTCTCTCTGTCCCTTCCCCTTAGAACTTTCTCGTGCACCCACGCACGCTCTCACGCTCTCTTTCTCAAAATAAACAAACATTAAAAAAAAATATTGAACAATAATGACCAAGACAGTAACTAGGATAGCCTAGGACTTTGTTGCAGTTCATCTATTGCTTCATTTTTTATTGATGATATCCCATTTCTTCAAACTGATGTGACTCAGATCACAAAAGTTTAGTTGGAAAAACCTTAAGAAACTGTTACAAATTGCATATATTTGAAATTGATTATGATTGTTTAATTTAATATATATATTGGTTAAAATCTGACTGCTGGATTACTTTAACTTAATGATTTTAACTTATTTTTTAGAGTAGGATAAATTTATGGGAATATAAAAAATTATAGGAAATAAATGAGTGCTCCATTGTTTACAGAATTCAAGAGGACAGACATAGCATACTCAACAGATAGAAGAGTCAGGCTTCTCTAATGCTTTAATATTTTCTACTTCCTAATAGGTTTATCATCAAGCAAATTATGTACTATTTCAGAATTGCCCAGTAATTACCAAGTAAGGGCTTATAGACGTCCATAAGATAGTTGACGGGCTTTACTATTATTCTAAACACTAAAAGAAGTAGTAAAGGTAAGTAAAATTTGGATTATTGTATTTCAACTCAGGAAATAAAATAACCAAACTGAAAAAGTATACCAAGAATGTATCTGACTTCTCAGAAAAAGAGCTCTATTTGACTACTATGAATCGTTATTCAAATTAATCATTGTCTTCTCAAAAATCATTGATAGTCCTGATTTTTTCCATTAATTATTATACAAGAACATTTTTCTTGGAGAGTTACTTGATGTCATCTCTTTGTAATAAAACCTTTCATTCCATTTAACAATACAATGATAAACATCTAAAATAATTAATAAATGTTAGCAAAATACTCCAAAGAAGACACTCATTAGGAATAGAATTTAATTTATATAAAAGGAACACATTAAATGACTTATTCTTTACCATATATCTTGAAGTATTCATTAAAATCCATTTTCTTACCTTTAGTGTTTGTTCCACCTCATAGAGACAATCTTTTTGAAAATTATCATTTTGAGTACTTCTTCATAATCTGTATTTTATTAAATGTTAATGTAATTGCAAAAGGAAATGAACCAAAACAAATTGTTCACAGAAAATGAGACACATTTGAAGTTTTGTGGACATGTTTCACTGAATTTTAAAGAATGATGAAAACGTACAACTTTTCATATTGTCACAAAATCAGAAGATAGGATATGCATATCTCCCATTGCTGAAGGTTTTATTATACACTGCCACTCCTGTTTCAGAATTATATAATTACAAAAGAAGTAAATTAACCAAAAAGTTGTTTCTATTTCACAAAAATTATCTTCGGCAAGGGTTGAGGATAAGTAAATGTATATTGTATTATTCAAAGAATCATGGCAATCATTTTAAATACAGATGTGTTACTTAAGACTAGACTAGATATAACCAAAAACTTATCCAACTTGAAATCAGCAGGTCACTATTTAAATAAGTAGAAATGAATACCCCATAAATACCCCAGTTTAGAATATTCTCTTGTTTTAACACACTGACACCAAACCTAACTAGAATTAGAATGTGTAGCTCTATATACCTCTAGAAAGTGAATTCTTATGTTAGATTGTAAGGATGCAGCTCTGAATCAAACTGACTCCATGACAGGCTTCGTTTCCCCTCTGACCTTGGAGACCTAGGTGTCAGTTTCTCAGAATCATTAGACAATAAAAGGGCACACATTGCCCAAGGCAGGAGGGACCACCCTTGTAACACTCAATCAGGAAAGGCCAGCTAACATCCTTAACATTTCTAAGGGTAGGCCTAGAAATAGAAGCTATAGATAATCACTTATTGCTTAAGGCTAGTTACACCCTATGTGAGGGTCCTGGGTCCACTCTGTGATTGGTTAATACTCTAAATGTTGTGATTGGGTCCCACCAAAAGTAACAAACACTCTGGACAATGTGTATGGTTAAAGTTACTGCCAATGATGTTATGCTATAATGATTGGACGCCTGTACTTGTGTCACAATTTCCTGTAACTCCCCCTTCCCAAAACTCATAAAAGCCCTACCCCGCCTTTGTTTGGGGCTCTCAGTATGGATCCACTGCATTGGTAAAGTCTGTGAGCCAGAGTTTAGGCCCTGGGGAGCCTAAGCCCGTAATAAAGCCCTTTGCTTTTGCATGTGTGACTCGGTCTCCCTGGTGGTCTCTGGTTTTGGGGGATGATATTGAAATCTCGGGCATAACAAGATTTACTATATAATGTTGGAACACATATTATTTTGAGTTTTCAAATATACAGAATGCAAATAAAGTATTTTCAAACATTAAATGGAGAGAGATAAAAATTTAAGCAAATGCATGAAAATTAAATTATCATTAATAAATCTCCTAAATGGATAGTCCTACTCATGTGTTAAATAAAATAAGATAGTTATAAATATACATTTCCATTAAATACAAATCCCTGGAGGTCAGTAAAGTTATACCTAACTATTTTGCTCATGTGGAGACTCAGAACCTTGTCGCTAATGATCAGTTTATATCTACCTTACCAAAATATCTACATACAACAATACATGAAGTAGTTTTTTCTTCAAAAAAGTTATGAAAAATACATTGTAAAAATTACATTATTTAGTGTAAACATGCAATTAGTTCTCCCTCCAAAAACTAATAATGCATAATTATTATGCCTGTAAGCACAGTTCTGGACAAGCCAGGACTTTCATTTCTCTGTCCTGTATTACTTCAGTTTAAGATTTATTTATTACTGTGTAGCCTACCACTGGCAAACTTAATGGCTTAAAACATTAATAGGCATTTATTGTGCTCAAAAATCTGCAATTTGTGCAAGGTTATCTCTGGTCCATATGACATCAGCTGGGGCAAACTAGGGACTCTCAGCTTTCAAGATGGCATTCTTCCATTGCTGGCATGCCGATTCCAGAAGTCACCTGGCATTTCAGCTGGGGCTTTCCATCATGGGCCATGGTTCCTATAACTTACTATTTCCCAAATCATGGTGGTTATATTCTAAGAGCAAAGGAACCAGACTATGACAGTAGGAAATATATATTTGTTCTCTATCCCCAACTCCTGGTAAGAGCTCCTAAAATCATTATAATTTCCTAAATGATAAGGATGGTAGGAATGTCTTTTGTTAAAATATTTGACTTTTATCTGCAGCTCCTAAAACAGTTCCAGAGCAATAACGGTGAAAGGAGACTCTTTTGTTAATCATAGCAAGCCCCTTTCAACCACAATTTATGTTAATAAGGTGACTTCTAAAAAGCCCTAAGAATGGGAAGGTGGTTGCCAGAGAAACCAAACACATAAATAGAGGCGTGGATTTTTTTATGCCTACCCACCCACAACTCCAGGAAGGGAAGAGAGTCTGGAGGTTAAGTTAATCACCAATGGTCAACGGTTTGACCAATCATGCTTATGTTATGAGGCCTCCATTAAAAAACCTACTCACTGGCGAACACAGAGATCATAGAAGCTCTGTACCTTTTCCCCAACTTTGCCTTATCCATTTCTTCCATCTGGCTGTTCCTGACTAGTAGCATTTTATGATAAGTTGATAATCTATTAAGCAAAATGTTTCCCTAAGTTCTGCAAGCTGCTCTAGTAAACAACTGAAACTGAGAAATTGGGTCTTAGGAACCTCCCATTTGTAGCTTATAAGTCAGAAGCACAAGTTACAACCTGAATTTGTGACTGCATCTGAACTGGTGTGTCGGGGGGGAGGGGGGATGTCTCTTGTGGGACTGAGTTCTTAAACCGTGGGATCTGATTCTACCTCCAGGTTGATAGGGTCAGGGTTGAGTTAAACTGGAGGACACTCATCCAGTGTGTCAGAATTACTTGGTGTGGGGAAAGTCTCCTATTGTACATCTGAGGATCCCATTCATCAGAAATGAAGTATTCTGTGAGTTGAGTATTAAGAGTGGAAGGGACACAGAAGGGTTTTGTCAAAACAATAGAAAAATTTATAAATGAATAAATGATGAAAATTATTTACAAATTTCATCTGATGCTTCAATAATTGATCTATTTAGATAATTTCATGAGTTATTTTACCTTTACGTTGGAATCAAAACTTTAGAAGTTCAATAGACTTACTGTAATTATTACAAATTGAATTAAAAAGCTCAAAAAAAAATGGGGAGTGTCATTCCAAGATGGTGATGTGTCATTCCTAACTTCATACCCTCTCAAGAGAAGAACTAACAATTAAAGAACGCTCTCCTGAGCAATCAATAGATTTAAAAAAAATTAAAGGGAAAATAAAAAATTTTCTTGAGCCACATGAAAATGGAAACACAACATAACAGAGCTTATGGGTTGCAGAAAAAATTGCTCTAAGTGGGACTTCATAGCATTATATGTCTACAATGAAAAGCATGAAAGATCTCAAATAAACAACCTAACTCTATATCTTAAGAAAGTGAAAAAAAAAAAAAAACCAGAGAGAGGGAAACAAAAGAAAGAAAGAAAGAATGAGGAAGCTGTGCCCAAGTTTAGCAGAAGAAAGGAAATAATGAAGATTACAGCAGAAGTTATATAGGAAATTAGAAAATAGAATATAGAAAACAGAAAAGCAATAGAAAAAAATTAACCAAACTAAGAATTAGTTCTTTATAAAGGTCAACAAAATCTACAGTTCCTTAGTTCTACTAACCAAGGAACAAACAGGACCAAAATCAACAAAATTATAAATGAAAAAGGAGACATTATACCTGATACCATAAAAATCCAAATAAAAGGCCATATTGTTGGCAACTATAGGCCAACAAACTGGGAAACCAAGAAAAAAACAGAAAAATTCTTAGAAACATACAATACTGAATAAAAAAAAAATAGAAAATCTTGATAGATCAATGGTTACTAAGGAGATTGAATAAGTAATCAAAAATCTCCGCACCAAACCAAACCTAGGACATTGGCAAATTTTAGCAAACATTTAAGAAAAAATTAACACCAGTCCTTCTTAAAATGTTCCCAAATATGAAAGAGAAGGAAACATTCCTAAACTCACTTTAAAAGGCAAGCATTATCCTGATAACAAAGCCAGATAAAACCACTAGCCAATATCCTTGAGGAATACAGATACAAAAACTGTCAACAAAATACTAGCAAACTGAATTGAGCAGCACATTAAAAGGATCATTCATCATGATCAAATGGTATTTATCTTTAAGATGCAAGGATGGTTCAAATTACACAGATCAATGTGATACATTAATTTGAATAGAATAAAATGAATAGAATAAAATTTAAAAATCATCTCATCATCTTAATACAGAAAAAACATTCAACAAAATTCAACATCTATTCATGATAAAAATTGTTAAAAGTTAGATATATAAAGAACACATTTGACATAACAAAGGTTGTGTATAACAAGCCTACAGCTAAAATCATACTCAATGGTAAAAGGTCATGAATAAGACAAGGGTGCCCACTCTCACCACTCCTATTCAACACAGTGCTGAAAATTCCTAGCTAGAATAATTAGTCAAGAAAAGAAGTAAAAGATATCAGAAATCGAAAAAAAGAAGTAAAATTGTCTTGGTTTGTAGATGATATGATATGATATATAGAAAATCCTAAAGACTCAAAAAGATTGTTATAATTAATGAATTCAGTAAGTTGTAGAATACTAAATGAACATATAAAATTCAGTAGCATTACTATACCCTAAAAAAATAAAAGGAAAAAGAAAAAATTAAAAACAATAAAATGCTAAGGAATAAATTTATCAAGAAGGTAAAAGATCTCTATTCTAAGAACTGTAAGATATTGATAAAAGAATTCAGAGAAGAGAAAATTAATGGAAAGGAATCCTGTGTTCATAGATTAAAAGAATTAATATTGTTAAAATGTCAATATTACCAAAAGTCACATATAAATTCAATGCAATTCCTATAACATTCCAATTGAATTTTTTTAAAAAATTGGAAAGAAAAAAGTCCTAAAATTTATATAGAAACAGAAAAGACCCTGAATAGCCAGAGAAATCCTAAGAACAAAGCAGAAGGCAATATACTTACTGATTTCAAGCTATCATATAAAGGTATAAAAATTAAAAGAGTATGGTACTGATATAAAAACAAATAGATCAATGAAACAGAATTGAGAACCGAGAAATAAGCCCATATGCACTAAACTTATATTTGACAAGGCGCCAAGAATACTAATGTAAAAGAGATAGTATGTTCAATAAATAGTGCTGTAAAACTGGATGTTCACACGTAAAAGAATGAAACTAGACCATTATCTTATACCACTCAAAAATTAACTTGAAAGGGATTAAAGACATAACATGTAGGACCTGAACTCATGAAACTCTTAGAAGAAAACAGAAACAAAGCTCCTTGGCATAGGTCTTCATAATGATTTCTTTTGCAATCATACCTAACGTACAAGCAACAAAACTAAAAAGTGTAACTCTGTGAAACTAAAAATCTGCACAGCAAAATAAACCATTGATTAAATGAAAAGAAAAAAAATAAAATAAAAGAGTGAAAAGACAACCTATGGAATGGAAATATTTACAAACCATATATCTTGTAAGGGGTTAGTATCCAAAATATATAAAGAATTCATGCAACTCAATAGCAAAAATATAAATAATACAATTAAAAATTGAGCAAAGGATGTGAATAGACATTTTCTCCAAAGAAGATATCCCAATAGCCAATAGGTACATGAAAACATGCTCAACATCAATAGTCATTAATGAGATGTAAATTAAAACCACAATGAGGGGGCGCCTGGGTGGCTCAGTCGGTTGAGCATCCAGCTTCAGCTCAAGTCATGATCTCATGGTTCATGGGTTCAAGTCCCACATCAGGCTCTGTGTGGACAGCTAGCTCAGAGCCTGGAGCCTGTCTTTAGATTCTGTGTCTCCCTCTCTCTCTGACCTTCCCCTGCTCACGCTCTCTCTCTCTCTCTCTCTCAAAAATGAATAAAACATTAACAAAAAAACAAAACAAAACACACACACACAATGAGGTATCATCTCATGTCTTAAAATGGCCATTAACAAAATGTCGCAATATGACAAAAGGTCAACATGGGGAATCTGGACGGCTCAGTCTTTTAAGCATCAAACTCTTGATTTCTGCTCAAGTCATGATCTCACAGTTTGTGAGTTTGAGCCCACATCAGGCTCTGCACTGACAGTATGAAGCCTGCTTGGGATTCTGTGTCTCTTTTGCTCTTTCCCCATCCTCCCAGCATCCTCTCATGCTCTCTTTCTCCCCCCAAAATAAATAAATTTAAATAAATTTAAATAAACAAACAAATAAATAAATATTTTCAAAAAGTCAATAACAAATTCTGGCAAGAATGTGAAGAAAAGGAAATCTTTATAAACTGTTGGTAGGACTGTAAATCGGTTCAGCCATTATGGAAACCAGTATGGAGGTTCCTCCAAAAATTAAAAATAGAACTACCATATAATCTAGCAATTCCACTTATGGGAATATATTCAAAGAAAACAAAAACACCAACTTGAAAAGATATTTGGATCCTCATGTTCTTTGCAGCATTAGTCCCAATATCCAAGATAAGTAAATAACCCAAATATCCATTGATAAATGAATGGATAAAGTTATGGTATATATATATATAGATTAAATATTAGACTTAAATATTTATTTATATTTATAGATTTATTAATTAATTTATTAATATTTATAGATTTATTATATATATGCAAAGGGATGTCATAAAAAAAAAGGAAATCCTACCAGTTGAAATAACATGAATGAATCTTGAAAACAATATGCTAAGTGAGATAAGTTAGACAGAGAAAGACAAACACTGCATGGTCCTACTTATATGTGGAATCAAAAAGAAAAAAACACCAAACTCAGAAAAAAAAAATTAGATTTATATTTACCAGATATGGGAGTCTCGATGAGGGAGAAACTGGAGGAAAGCAGTCAAAAGACACAAACTTCCAGCTACAAGATAAATAAGTACTAGGGATGTAATATGCAACATGATGACTACAGTTAACACTGCTGTTTGATATAGAGATAAGTCATTAAGAGAGTAGATCCTGAGTTGTCATAACAAGGTGAAATTTCCTTTCTATTTATTGCATGTATATAAGACAATGGATATTAACTAAATCTATTGTGGTAATCATATCACAATATGTATAAATCAAGCCATCATGCTGTATGTCTTAAATTTATACAGTGATGCATGTCAATTACTTCTCAATACAACTGGAAAAATTACTAAAATAAATAGTCAAAAGCCTTTAAAGTCTGTTGATGATAGATGATAGATAGGTGATAGATGGGTAGATAGATAAATAAATAGATGATAGAGAGATCTATCTATATATTCTTGTAACAATCATCATAGAGTTTCTATTTAATCTTTCAACTTCTCCTTTCAATGTTCTCCCTTTGGAATTCTATTTTCTGCATATGAAATTACTGATATGTCCTGAAAGCACCATGCTATTTTCCTAGGTACTTTTGCAGAGATGCAACATGTACCTAAAATATGTTCTACTTGCCTCTTCTCCTCATATTCATCTGACTCATCCTTGACTCCTACTGTGCCATATTGCAAAAGAATAATGAATAAATTCTTCTCTACTCTATTTTGCAATTTACTTTTACAATTTATTTTGGTTATCAGTGCTTACTTACACTTGGATTAACCATGGAAATACCTGATATAAATTATTGTAAAGAACACACAAATATAGCATAAAAAATTGGAGTATAGGAATATATTTATTTAATCAAACAATTCAAAATGAATAGTTCAGATTTGAAAGTGAGTATTTTGCTTGCTTTATTCATTTTGCTAGTCTGAGCCATCATTTTGCTCAAGGATTAAAAGCCATTAGCATTTCTCCAAGTCTCATTAAAAATAAATTAATCTTTGCAAAACACATTTTAACATTTATTTCAAATTAAACCTGAAAATTGTAATTAGCAGAAATGCAGGGACAAGAGACTCATTTATATATGTATCATCTATATAAAATTTTACTTAACAAAACAAAAAACAAAAATAAACATAAAAGCAAGCAAACAAAATAAAATAATCTGTTATCATTGGTACACCCTTCACTCAACCACTGAGGAAGTTTGACGATGTTGGAAGTTTACTAAAATACTATTGCTTTCCCATAATGCTCACTCTATCTACAGAATCAATTTTCCTCCTAAAAATAGAAATAATTCTCAAAATATAATATATATTTGAAACTAAATTTTAATAGTTAAAAAATGCTGAAGAGGAAAAATGCCTTTTAAAGAGGTATTATGAAACCCACTCTGCTTAAGAAGAAATTATTTATAAGATTATAGATTACTTTTTACTTATAGACAAGGGAGAAGGCTGATTATGAATAAGGCGATGTGTTAAATCACCATAAAGAATTTTCACTGTGCACTTTGCTGCAAATGTTGGCTTCCAATGAAATGCCACCTTCTCAGCTGGGTCTCCTCAAACTACCCTCCTCCCTGGAAGAGGCTAATTCTTATCCTGTTCTACTTTCCCCATAGACCTTCAGTTTTCTAATATCTTAGAAAATTTATTTATTTTAATATTTATTTTTATTTATATTTCCTCACTAGTATATAAGCCTCACGAAGGAAAGGAATTCTATTTTATTCTCTAATGTAGCTAAGAACCAAGAATACTTGCCATTTAATAGCTGTTCTAAATAAAACCAGGGCAAGTCAATCATACAAAAATAAAATAGAAAAAGGGATTTTTCTCTTGGTTGAAGCACAATAAAACAAGCAAAGAGAATCATTTGGTCCTGAGTCATGTCAGAATCTAAACATGAACATGGCGTCACCACCCATTATTCTATTATCATCTCAACACAGCCACAGACACAACTGTGTCTAATACGCCCTGGTTTCTGCACTTGACAATATCATGGATATTTACTATCTCAGATAACTATATCACTTCATTTTTATTTCTTATTTTGAATTATAAAAGTTCAATAGTAAAACATTACAGATTTAATACGTGTGACTTCTTGAAAGATCTTCAAATTAAATGAAATTTCTATCCAGAAAACCTGAAAATATGTTACCTTCCTTTTCTCTTCTTGAGAGTATCTTTGATTTTTTAGTTTTAAAACTGTAGTGAAGCAAGAAAATCACAATTATGGAAGAAGAACAGGACTTACTAATTGTTCTTCTTGATATAATGGACAAAAAAATGAATCTTAAAAGAAAACAGAAAGATTCATAATTACTAAGTTACCAATGCTTTTCATTCTAATTATTACAAACCTGAAAGAACATAAGTACTTGATAGATAGGATAACCCTGTTATTTATACATCAAGATTTGTTTGACACTGAACAAAACCAGTGCTGTTGATGCCTATGCTTAATCAGTAATAAATATGCCACTCATGTTTCACTATTGCAAAAAAGCAAAATATGCTTGTGTTTGTTGGTTGGTACATTTTTTTTCTGAGAATTTTCTAAACACTTTATAATCTTATTGCTAACTAAATCTGAATACACTACCTACTTTGAATCAAGACATTAACCCTTTCATCATAAAGCAAGGTGAGATTTATACAAATGAGATAAATATTTCCAAATATTACTTCATAAAAATATCATGAAAAATAAATATGGACATTAGTATAGCTCATAATTTTGCAAGTGGTGATAAAATACAGTTCATCATTAACTTGGCAAACATGTTTCTTCCATATAGGATAATTAAAATAAGATACTTTTAGAACACCTAGGTGGCTCAGTCAGTTAAACATCCTGCTCTTGATTTCATCTTAGGTCATCAACTCAGAGTTCATGATATCAAGCCCCATGTCAGGCTCTGCACTTGGGATTCTCTCTTACCCTCTCTCTCTGTCCCTATCCTGTTCATGCTATAAACAAACAAACAAACAAACAATTTTAAAGTAAGATACTTTTGTTGCTATATTCTCCTATCAATAAAATGTTGACAGGGATACAAGTAACCCATCGGCTTAGCACATGGACTTCCACTCAGCAATGCTGACCTGGCTACGGCTAAGGCTAAGTGCCCAATATACAAACAGAAATTAACACTGAGTCCCCAATATGGCACCCTTTCCCAGGACTGATCAGGTAGCTGTCTGGTGGCAAGTTAATTGCACTATGTAACTTCTATCATGGAAGTGGTTTTTTTCTTAGTAGGACAGCTACTTACTCTGCATACTGATTTGATTTCTCTGTACAAAAAGCATCTGCACAAACTACCATCTGTGTACTTACAGAGTGTCTTATCTGCTGTCATGGTATTATACACAGCATTGCTTCTGAACAAGGAGCTCACTTCACAACAAAATAAGTGCAACAGTGGGCCCATGCTCCTGGAATTCACTGATCCTAATCATATTCCCCACCATTCTGAAGCATCTGCTTAATATAATGGCAAAATCTCCCTTTGAAGACTTAATTACCAAGTCAATTTGTAACAATATTTTTGCAGAGTAGGAGCAAGATTCTCTAGGAAGCTGTAAATGCTATGAACCAGCATCTAACATATGGGACTCTTCCTCCCATAGCCAGGATTCACAGGTCAAGGAATCAAGGGATAGAAATGGAAGTGGCACCCACTCACTACACTGCAAGTGACTCACTAGCAAAACTGTTGCTTCTCATTACCATGGCTTTATGTACTGCTGGCCTAGAGGTCTTAGTTCCAAAGGGAGGAATGCTTCCGTCAGGAAACATAACAATGATTTCATAAACAGGAAGTTAAGACTACTGCCCAGCCATTTTGAGCACCCCATGCCTCTGAATCAATAGGCAAGAAAAGGAGTTACAGTCTGGCTGGGTTGATTGATCCTGGCTCCCAAGAAGAAACTGGATTTCTACTCTGCAATGGAGGTAAGGAAAACTATGTCTGGGATACTGGGAGATCACTTAGGATATCTTACTTTTACCTTGACTGGAAACTAAAGTCAATAAAAAACTATTACAACCCAATTCACACAGGACTGCTAAGGTCCCAGAAACAACACACACACACACACACACACACCCTATTGATTCTGTTTGTCAGAGAATCTTGACTAGCACAAGAGGTTATCTCTACTTTATGGATGAAGAAAGAAGTCTATGAGAATAAGTTGACTGATCTGTTTCCAATTACCTATTCAGCTTCATCTCCAGACTAATTACCCCCAAATAAGTTCCTACCCCCAAAAGTCATATTTTTCCACATCTGTTCAATTTCATCTATTCTACCATTAATTGGAATGTTATCCTATTAATACTCTGAAATTTAATTCTTGTCCTTTAAGGTTCAGGTCACGCAGCACCTCCTAGCATCATTCCCTGACATCTTCCTCTCTAGCTGAATCTGAGTTATTTTCCATTACAGACGATGTGAGAACTGTGCCCTGTCCATTATCAAAATGAATTCTAATTATTTGTCTTATTGCTGGGTCTCCTTTAGTGAGTTGTGATCTTATTTAAAGTTATAAAACATTTTATTTCCTTAGTATTTTCAGTGCATATACTATTGTACTATATTAGTACTCATTCTTACGAATGCTGAATGACAATAAGTTTAGAAAATGTTACACTCATTATATAGTTCTCTATCCTGATTATACTAATGATAATATGATACCCCTATATTCTTGCTTGTAATGGGCGTGGCCTTCTAGCTATTATGATTCACCCCCTCCCCCATCACCATTATCAGTTATGTATCACTAGGCTTTATTCTACGGTAAGAAAACATCTTTTTTACACCATAAGTTATTTTGTCTCCAAACCCTTTCATTATGGCTGAAAGTTAATCAAACAATTCATATTTTTCAGAGTCAGGCAGGCAAAGAATCCAAAGTAACTAGTGAATAGATAAAGGTCAACAGTGTTTAGTCACATTTCTGATTTAGGTAGAAATAAAATGGTCTAAATTATCTGAACTGAATCCCAGGACCCATGAAAATGGCTGTGTTCCAGTACTGGCTTGGATTTTATGAAACTGTTAGAGAGTATTGTTTAATAAATATTCTCTGTTAATTGGCCACCTGGTCAGGTCAGTTTGCTCTGTTGTAAAAATCATCCTGTTCCCATATGGCTTTCCTGTTGTGAAAGCATTAAACTTCCTTGAACATTTGTTTCATGCACTCATCATGTTAATATTGGGGGCATTACTAGAGTAAGTGATGGTAATGGTGAAAAATCCAGCATTATTTTAAAGAAATAAAGTAATATACAATATAAATCCTTATCTTTCCACTTACAACAAAAGAGAATCAAACATAGATAAAAGTAGTTAATTTTAGATCAAAAATAAAAATCAGCAGTAGTTAAATTTAGATGAAAAATAAAAATAAGCATGCTCAAGTCCATTGTTATATAAATATATCAGGTATGCTTTGAAAAATACTTAGTACTTATGATGGCAAATTAATACATGACAGTCCTACGAAGCTTTATAAATCAAATGAGCAGTTGGGTACAGTTTATCAATTTTTTCATTAAAGGAAGCCTGCAATTCAATTAAACTGTACTTTCTATCTACAGATTACAGAGCAGTAGGGATCATCCCTCAATTCCATTCACTTACTGGAATCCTCTAGTGAGTAAAAGAAACTAGATTACTCTTTTCTCCCTCCCCTCCTTCACAACCAGAACTCTAGGTACTAAATAATTATGACCAATGACATGTATTAAGAAATTACATCCATAACTGGACACCAGTATTTCCTACTCCCATTCACTCATTTTGTCCATCCATCCACTCCCAATTATGTTATGTATAAACCACAGGAATGAAAGGTAGAGAATAGGGAATACAGTCAATGGCATTGTAATAGCACTCTATGGTGACGAATGGTTGCCACACTGTGGTGCGCATGTTGTAAGGTCTAAAGTTGTTGAATGACTATGCTGTACACCTGAGACTAATGTAACATTTGTCAACTATACTCAAACAGTTGCCCATCCACAGAAGAATGGATAAAGAAGATGTCACACACACACACACACACACACAAATTTACATGTAAGGGGGCTGAGAGTGGGCTAATTAGAAGCAGGGTATCTTATATGATTGATTTTGGAATATTTGGCTCTATCCTATTGGTTCTGTGTTGGAAACAGGGTAATCACTGTGTTGGTAATCACTGAACAAGTCTGTCCCTTCTGGACTAATTGCTACAGAGGTTGTGGTTTGGCTTCACTGGCTGGTTGCTACAGAGGTTGTAGATCATATATTGTCATATATAGTCTGACCACTGTCCATTTATATATACAATCTTTCAAAATTTTTGTCCAGGTAAACTTTTATCAAATTGAGTCGTACTGCAGAATCATTTAACTGAAGTAGATTAGTATCTTCACACTACTAAGCCTCCCTGCATTACATCAGTAAAGGTTCTCCAGAGAAACCAAACTTGAATATATTTTTTAAAATACACACATTCACACACACATGACACATACATCACACATATAACATACATGACTTCAATGAATGTGCTTATGCACAAGGATTGGCTTACAAAACCCACAAGGCATGTCAGTATCCTTGAAATCAGACAAAAATTCATACTGCAGCTTGGAAGTTTCCATCAGGAAAACCTCAGTTTTGCTCTTAAGGCTTTTCAACTAATTAGATGGATCCCATCCGTTTATGTGGCTCAACCAGTTACTAAGAAAAGAATTTGAAAGCTGTTTCTTGGAGTGCCTGGTTAGTCAGTTAAGTGTCCGACTTCATCTCAGGTCATGATCTCACAGTTGGAGGGTTCGGGCCCTGCATCAGGCTCTGTGCTGATGGCTCAGAGCCTAGAACCTGCTTCAGATTCTGTGTCTCTCTCTTTCTCTCTGCCTCTCCCCTGATCATGCTCTGTTTTTCTCTGTCTCAATAATAAATAAACATTAAAAAAAAAAAAGCTGTTTCTTCTACTGGAGTCAGTTGAACAGGAATTACAAACAAAATACCTGTGGGAACTATTAACCAATGACTATATTGGAAAGTACTTGCCCTACAAAGGAATATTCTCTGTACACATATTATTACGGTGTTTTTATGATGCTCCTAGCTGGCTGAGAGACTTTTTCTTTAAGACTTGAAGCTATGATTAGTTGCCAAGGGTGAATAATGACAAAGAATGTGAGCCAAGCTGAATGCCCAAGGCCACAAGGAAATCCAGTCTACACAAACACGGAGATTAGCATGGAGTACCCAGGCAGGGATGTTTCCTAGTGAGAGGCTTTCAATGATGTTGCCTGAGTACCTCTGGGGTGATGCTGCTGCAAATCTCACAGAGATGGGGTTACAACCACCCTAAATCTGGCCTCTCAGTTTTCCATCTTTCTAACCTTTACTTTGACTGAAGAATCATTCCGGAGAATCTTAGCAATGTACAAGATTTTGAAAGCTTTCTAAATTACTAAAGAATAAATACAAAATTTTAATTAAAATTGAGTGGTAAATATATGTTGTGGTTCTTTGGTTGCCATAATCATAGATGGTAAATAGTATTCAGAAACTGTAATCTCTAACTTATTTTACTAAAGTTATGATAAATAATTTTTCAATTTTAGCTCCTTTGCTCTCATTTGTAATCAACCCACATTAAAAAGGCACACATGAGGGTGTCTGGTTGACTCAGTCAATTACGAGTCTGACTTCAGCTCAGATCATGATCTCACAGTTCATGGGTTCAAGCCCTGCATCAGGCTCTGTGCTCAGAGCCTGGAGACTGCTTCAAATTCTGTGGTCTCCCTCTCTCTCTGCCCCTCCCTTGCTCACATTCTGTCTCTCCTTCCCTCAAAAATATATAAGTGTAAAAAATTGTTTTTGATAAAATAAATAAAAAGGCACACATGAAAGTGACCCATCTCAATAATAACAATAAAAAATAGGGTATGCAAATATATACATTTTTTAAAACTAGTTTCCAAATACTGAACTTCCTTTCTTAAATACTTTATTTTTCCCTCCTTTCAAACACATATTTTCTTTTCTTTGCCTCTGATACCTTTCTTCTGTCCCTCTATGTTATTTGTATCCCTCAAATCCTTGCTCATATTCCCAAACGTTTATAACCATAGAGTGAAAAATCACCCGCATCTTTGCAGACACAGGTTTGTGTATCTATAGGGAGCCCCCCACCTGCTGACTGAAAAAAACAAAATCATTAGATTCTATTTTTTCAAATTAAGTTGCTGTGCCTCCTGCTGCTATAATCTGTTGTAGAATATAGGTAGGCCCTGCTGTCAGAGCATAATTACGTGGCAGACTCTGACAGCAAGACCTCTGACAATATCAATTTAAAATGCTTTTAAATAAACAGATCTCGTATCAAAGATGCATAGCACTTTTCATAAAAGAACCATCAAAACACATGTTAGTTGTGTATCTGCACTACTACTGTCTCCATCAAAGGAGACAAAAGATGGCATGAACTCAAAGTGGCCTATCTGACAAAAGGAATCATGCAGTCACCTGGGTCAGCATGTTTTCTTGTTCTAACGAGAAGAGATAAAACAAAATGGGAAAACAAAAGCTAATGTCAAAATCAGAGAGGAAAATTTCTACCATTACAATTCATGAATTTCACACTAGGCAAAACAGGTGTACTACTAAAAATTTAAGAGAATAAAGAAGGTGCTACATGTCTAATGTTTTTCAAAAACTGTATACAGAAATTAAATATTTTAGGTGTTTCTTAATTGGTAACACTAAAACTTCCACTTATATTTTGCCTTGGCTCTCTATAAATAATTAAATTTATAGGCAAATACATCCATTCCTTAGACCACATGTGTGGGTTTGAATAACTGAAATTATCTAAGAGATTTCCATGTGGAATATACATTCCTAAAGCCTACTTGCCAACTTTATATCTGGTTGCTATTTTTGGGGTTTGAACCAATGTATTCGAATTCTCTTACAGATTACACATCAGTACACTGTTAAATATCCCTTACCATAGGTTAATAATATAACACAAGAAGAAAAATGATTTCATATACACAATAGCATAGTGTTGTGTTTACATAAATACTAATTAGTGAATGCTGCTTTATAATATAACCAGTCTGTTCCATATTAAAGAAGCCAGTGGCATATATATTATAAACTAAATTGCTAGAGGCATTTTTCAGTATTTAACTAAATGAATTATATTACAGAAGTAACAATTTATTTGACCCAACTGTCAGTTTTTAAGAGATTCCAAGTTCACTCCAAGCAATCTATAAATGTCCTAGAGCTGGGTTTTTCACTTTACTTTTTAGTGCCCCGTACATAGCCAAGGTCATTCTGATTATTTGGAAAACTTTTGGATTAATATGATCCATTCATGTCAGTAAAGAAGTCAGATATATAAGATACTGGTATCAATCAAGGTCAGGAAAATGGAGAACAGAAACTACATTCCTTTTTTGGCAGTGAATTCTATGTAAGGAATTGCTTAAACAGGCATCGAAGGACTAACTATGGTAGCTTGCACCTCTAGTGTAGAGAGGACAAAGGGAAGAGTCTGGAGTTATTAGAACCTAGAGCTTCTAGGATTCTCCTATCTCTGAAAAGGAGGTGCTACTTGCCAATGTTGATATGTCTGAGGGAGCGCATGGAGGTTGGTTTGGGGAATATGGAAAAATCAAACTTGGAAACTGGAACCAACTGCCTGTTCTGACTGCAGAGACAATGTAACTGGGAAAGGAAGGGGCAAGTTGCTTCTTCCTCCACCTGCCTTCATGCCTCCCTCTAGTGCTTTCTGGTGGCAGAGCTTAAGAGGATTCAGCAGGTGAAGGAGAAAGTGTTTGCAGAATCACAGCCCCACTGTTACAAAGCAGAATACAGAATGAGTTATAGATAATACATAACACATGACACCTGGATGGCTCAGTCGGTTAAGCGTCCAGCTTCCGCTCAGGTCATGATCTCACGGTTTGTGGGTTCAAGCCTCATGTCGAGCTCTGTGCTGACAGCTAGCTCAGAGCCTGAAGTCTGTCTTCAGTTCTGTGTCTCCCTCTCTCTCTGACCCTTTCCTGTTCATGCTGTCTGTCTGTCTCTCTCTCTCTCTCTCTCTCTCTCTCTCAAAAATAAATAAAAACATTGAAAATTTTAAAAAAACGATAATATATAACAGCTTAGTTAGCAACACTGATAGAAATCCCAGTTTTTACAAAAAGGTCCAATGTATTCAATTTAGTTTCCATTTTACTCTTAAAAATGTAGTGATGTGAATGACAAATTATATGGGCACTCTAGAGATAAAGCTTTTTATCTGATTTAAATCAAATAAAGCTCCATGGTAAATAGATTCCAAAGACGGCCACCTTCGTTTCCCCCCTCCTGTTTGTAGCATGCTGTGTCCCACATGAAAAGCTAAAGTCTACATCCCCTTACCTTAAATCTGGGCAGATCTTAGTAACTTGCTTGATGACAAGAAATAGCAACATTCTGGAAGTTCAGAGTTTAGGTCATAGAAAGCTTTGCAGTATCTACCTGGGTCTCTTGAAATGCTTGCTTTTGAGACACTTTCTCTCAGAACATAGCCACACAATTCTGTGAGACTCCCAAGCCACAAAAAGAGACTATGTGGAAGAGCCACAGTAGAAGCACAACTAAGTCCCAGCTTACAGCCAGCAGTTACTCTTTCAGGCATCCAGCGATGTTAGGCCTTCAGATAACAGCCCCAGCTGATACCCAATTATCATCATATGAGAATTGTAAATGAGACCTGCTCAGCTGGCCACATGAGCAAATATAATTATCAAAGGTAATACGTTGTAGGAGTTTTTAAAGCTTATTTATTTAGAGAGAGCAGCATGAGTGGGGGAGGAGCAGAAAGAGAATCCCAAGGAGGCTTTGAGGAGCCTAACATGGGACTCCAACTCAGGAACTGTAAAATCATGACCTGAGCTGACACCAAGAAATGGACACTTAACCACCTGAGCCACCCGGGCACCCCATGAATTGCAGTTTTCAGTGACCAGGTTTTAGGGTGTTTCGTTATGCAGCATATGCAACTAGGACAGCCTACCTATTTAGTCTTCCAAGAACTTTTATTAGCAAATTTTGGCCCACCAAATAATCAATTATCTGGGTTTTTCAAAAACCTTGATTTTCTGCACCCCTGTGTACTGTATTTTCCATGTAGCTCTCCAAGTAAATTATAAACACTGGAAAGGAAGGGATCATGTCCTATTTCACTTCTGGATCTCCGGCTTGATAACTGATGATTAACTAGTTGTAATATCATATTAGTCAGTTACAGCTGCATAATCACTAGACTCAACCTCACATTCATGGGTCAGCAGGTCGACTGTAGGTCAGCTGATCAGGCTGGGATGAACTACATAGCTCTGCATCAGGACGCATTCTATCTGGATGTGTATTCGAGCTCTGGGTAAGTGTGGCTCTACTCCATTAGTTTTTCTCTGAGGCTAAGGCAGTTGTTGACATCATTCTTTCTTGTATTTTTATTATAGTCATCATTTGTAAATTTATATTTTTATTACTACTTATTATTAGGACTATGTATTTTTTTTTTTTAGTTTTTTAATGTTTATTTTTGAGAGAGGAGAGACAGAGTGCAAGCAGGGGAGGGCAGAGAGAGAGAGACAGACAGACAGACAGACAGACAGAATCTGAAGCAGGCTCCAGGCTCTAAGCCATCAGCACAGAGCCCAACGCAGGGCTGGAACTCACAAAATGCAAGACATGACCTGAGCCAAATTTGGATGCTCAACTATTCAATTAACTGAGCCACCCAGGTGCCCCCAAGACTACAAATTTAAATGAACATTGGTTAAATTTAAAGGTAAACCCTTTCTTCTAATTTTGTAAAGACCACAGTAAATCTACTGATATATGTATCAATGCCTTCAAGATACTCGATTTAAATTTTATGAGTTCAGATATTACAGACATCCACAGTTGTCCCAAATGAACATTTAAAAACTCAGAAAGCATTAACTACACACATACAGGTGAATATTATTAAACAGAATAAATCATTGGCTCCAAATACACTATTTCTTGCTATAAATGAAATCCTGCTGTAAATCCTGCTGATTCATGTTAGAATGATGCATTATTTTAATTCAAAGTGAATTGTGGAGGCAGGTCTAAGATTTATATGAAAAACCATGATAAATACCTACACTTTCAAGCTAAGAACATGCCCTGAAGTATGAAAATAACTATGGAAAAAGTATTAATTTTATTTCTGTTTAGTTACATTTGTACACTTTAGTATTTACAGACTATATTTTATCAAAATATTATTGGATTTTTTAGTAAAACTATTACTGAAACACTAGAAGTCTTTTTTCTGGTAAACTACTATGAAGTTCTGGTGTCCATGTTGTTCATTTATATTATGATCTGCAACAGTTAAAAGTAATCTATAGTGGAGGTGCCTGGGTAGCTCAATCAGTTGAGCGTCCAGCTTCAGCTCATGTCATAATCTCACAGTTGATGGGTTCGAGCCCTGCCTCTGGCTCTGTGCTGCCAGCTAGCTCGGAGCCTGGAGCCTGTCTTCAGATTCTGTGCCTCCCTCTCTCTTTCTGACCCTCCCCTGCTCACTGTCTCTCTCTCTCTCTCTCTCTCAAAAATAAAAACATTTTTAAAAAATTTTTTAACGTAATCTATAGTCAAAAAAATTAAAAGTAAGGTTATATGAGAGTGAAGCATTAACTATGAAAGCATATGTAGGAACTTTCCAGTGTGGTAGAAATGATCCATAATGTGATAAAGGTGTGAATTATATACCTGTGTGTGTGTATGTCGAACCCTTAAGGCTACATATTCGGGATGTTTCTGGTTTGGGTCTGTTTTGAATAAAGCGATCATGAATATTTTTGAACATTTCTTGAAATGTATCTATTGATTATATACTGAAAAGTGAAATTGCTTGGTGTATTAGTCTGCTAAGACGGACAAAACAGGATGTTACAGGCTGAGTGACCTAAAGAACAGAAATTTATTTTTTCACAGTTCTGTGGGTTAGAAGTCTAAAATCAAAGTGCTGGCAGAGTTGGTTTCTGGTGAGGGCTCTCTCTTTGACCTATGGACGTCCACCTTCTTACCATGTCTTAATATGGCCTTTCCTCTGTGTGTGGGCACTCAAGGTGTCTCTTCTCTTCTAATAAAAACACCAGTCCTATTGATTAAGGCCCTGCCCTTATGACCTCAGTTAGCCTTAAATACCTCTTTATAGATCCTGCCTCCAAATATAGTCATTCTGGGGGGTTAGGACTTCAACATATAAATTTAAGGGGAACACAATTCAGTCCATAACAATGGGGCATGGTATCTGTGTTTTTGCTTTCTGCATCTTGAGTTTTGTTTTTTTCTTTACCTTTACAAATATGCATTTTAACAGCTTTATTGAAGTATAATTGCCATACAAAAAACTGTATATATTTCATGTATACACCTTTATGAGGTTAGACATATGCATACACTCATGAAACCATCACTGCAATCAAAGTATTAGATATGTCTAACAATTCCAAAGGTTTCCTTGTGTCTCTTCACTCTTCCTTTTGATTTAAAAACACTTGGGGTGCCTGAGTGGCTCAGTCAGTTAAATGCACAAATTCAGCTTGGGTCATGATCTCACGGTTCGTGGGTTCAAGCTCCATGTCTGGTTCTGTGCTGACAGCTCAGAGACTGGAGCCTGCTTCAGATTCTGTGTCTCCCCCTCTCTCTCTGCCCCTCTCCCACATGTGCAGTCTCTCTCTCTCTCTCTCTCTCTCTCTTAAAAATAAAAACAATTTAAAAAAACACACAACATGAGATCTATCTTCAATAAATGTTTAAGTGCACAAAAATGTATAGTTAACTATAGGCAAAAAATTGAACAGATCTCTACAACTTATTCATTTGCATAACTGATATTTTAACTAGTTAAATTCCCCATTTTCCCCATTCTTGCACTCCTGGCAACCACTATCCTATTTTCTGCCTCCAAGAGTTTGATTATTTTAGATACCTCACATAAGTAGAATTATTTGTGCTTCTGGCTTATATCACTTAGCATAATATCCTCCAGGTTTATTTGTCACATATGGCAAAATTTCCTCTTTTTTAAGGCAAAATAATATTCTGTTGTAGGAATATATTATATTTTCTTCATTCATTCATGTGCTGATGGATATTTGGGTTCTTTCCTATAGCTTGGCTATTGTAAATAGTACTATAATGAACGCAGGAGTTTAAAGATCTCTTTGAGATCCTGATTTCAATTATTTTTTATATATACCTAAAAATGGGACTGCTGTCCAACTATGTATTTTTAATAATAGATTTATTGAGATATAATTCATATACTATAGATTTCACTTTTAAAAGTACCATCTTCTCATAGTTTGTTCCATATCCTTTGAAGCCATGCCTTTGTTGTTTATTTATTACGGTTGGCCTTGTTTTATAATTATATGTACCTGTCACATTCCTCTACTCATATCCTATTGGACACAGCACTTTCATTTATTTATTTAGTTAGTTATTTAGTTATACTTTTTGAGTATAGTTGACACACAATGTTACACTGGGTTCAGGTGTACAACATAGTAATTCTAGGTCTCCAAGCATTATGTTATGTTCACAAGTATAGCCACCATCTGTCACCCTACAATGCCATTGCAATATCACTGCCTATATTCTCTGTGCTCTACCTTTTAAGTGAGATATCACTGTATACCTGTAAAAATGGCTAAAATTAAAAAGACAAAAAATAACAAGCATTGGCAAGGATATGAAGAAAAAAGAACTCTTGCGTGCTATTGGTTGGAATGTCAACTGGTGCAGCCACTATGGAAAACAGGAGGAAAGTTCCTCAAAAAATTAAAAACAGAAATAATATATGATTCAATAATTCCAAAGACAATGAAAACACCAGTTCAAAAAGATTATGCATCACTATGTTTACTGTCATATTACTTACAAAAGCCAAAATATGAAAGCAACCCAAGTGTCCATCAATAGATGAATGGATAAAGAAGAAGTGGTGTGTGTCACACACACATATATATGAATATTACACAGCCATTACAGATCTTGCCATTTGTGACAACATGGATGGACCTAAAGGGTATTATGCTAAATGAAATAAGTGTGACAGAGAGGACAAATATCATATGATTTCACACATATGTGGAATCTAAACAACAAAATAAATTAACAGACAAACAAAAGAGCAGAATGAGACATATAAATACAGAGAATAAACTGATGGTTACCAGAGGGATGGAGGCTGGGGAAAGGGCAAAATGGGTGAAGGCTAGAGGGAGACTCAGGCTTCCAGTTACTGTATGATGTCTATGTTTGGGGGGAAAAGGGGATATTTTGGTATTACTTGGAAGCTTTTTGGATTGAGGTGGGCATAGACTCTTACATCTGCAAGTCAAAGTTTTATGAAAATATAACTTCTTCAGGACCTTATTTTAAGCTTTTTAGTGTCTGCCCTATGCTTTAGAATTGAAAATAAAAAAGCAACCTATCCTACCACTCCTCATGCACGACCATATACATTTGAGAGCCCTACCACACCAGCTGCAACTGTGCCTCAGTGACCTCACTCACCTGGTATACAACAGAACATGCCCCACTGTCTAAACTCAAACATATGTTACTGTTTCACAGTTTGCCCTGTTTGAAATATAGCCATTCAGAAAACAAGACAGAACAGAAGATACTGCAATCAGCATTAACACAGAATGTGCAGCAGAGGTTCTGAACCTTGGCTCACCTTGACTGCATATCAAAATCCCCTGGGGAGTTTTTAAAGTCCCTACCCTCATTCTTAATCCCAGACAAATTAAATCAGAATCTCTGCAGGTTGAGAATGATGCATCAGCATTTTTTTTTTTTAATTTCTAGGTGATTCCTAGGTTCAGCTGAGACTGAGGGCCACTGATAAACAGCTTCAAATAACTGCAGTTCACATAAAGATAATTTTATTAAGTCTGATTATTCACTCAACATTATTTTTAGACTCTTGCTATACTGCTCCCTTGTATGAAAGCACAGCTGGTACTTACATTAATGTAAAATATTTCAAATTAACAACCTATATTCAAGGATAAATGTATCTTATTAATGAATAACTCTTATGTTCTATATTAGTCCCACTCACAGGTGGTGCTGAAAAGAATAAATACAAGAAAAATCTTGAAATTCATTTTTAAGTTTTTATTTATTTATTTATTTTGAGAAAGAGAGAGTGAGTGAGAAGAGGGGGAGCAGAGAGAGGGAGGGAGAATCCCAAACTGTGAGATCATGACATGAACTGTAATCCAGAGTCAGACGCTTAACCAACTCAGCCATCCAGGCACCCCCTGATATCCAAATTTTTAAACAAAGCACATTTAGCTAAGTATCTCACTTTCAGTGAGAGCAGTTACACATAAACAAAAAAGATTTGAAAAAACCATGTGGTACTAAATTCAAGTCAGGGTCATCAGAATGAACTAATATTTAGCTTAGTAAAATTGATAGATATCAAAGCAATTACAGACACATTCTTCATGTAAGTTATTACACCTCCATATGTCTTGCAGACAAGACCTAGGAACAAGGACACTCCAGCAACAAGTACACAGAGGGCCCAGAACTTAGTTTCTAAATACCATTCTTTAATAAAAGGAACCAAGTACCTAAAAAAATTAATGGTTCTAGGTCTGGGCAGGCAAAACACAAGGTGAGTTTTGAGCATCTTATAGTACCAGGAAGGAAATACTCAAAATACAAAGGAATGGGGCACAATATAGGGACAAAGAATCTAACTATAAAGAACTCCCAGTGGCCAAAGCTAGAACAATTTGAGCAGCAAAAGAAACAACACAGTATTAAATTATAACCGAAAGTATAAAATAAATATACACAAGTCCAGACTGACATAAATAACTGAGTAAATAAATGGTAGAGAACAGATGAATCTTCTTACAAAACAATCCATTTAATATATGCAGATATTCCCACTTCCAGAGGGAAGAGCTTGTAACACACACACACACACACACACACACACACACACACACACCCACACTCTTTAGAGTGGGCTTGACTTAGTAATTTTAGCAATTTTTTTCAAAGAACAGAATAGGTAAGGAGAGAAAACATAACTTTACACTGAAGAAACCTGGCAAACAATACCTTAACCAAGTGATAAATCTTAATATCCCCAGTGATGTCTACTGCATCTCCTGTATGCCCTTATACAATGTGATAAGAAGGGCATTTTAAATCTGTGGTATTCTCGTAAACCTACAAACTCAATCTAAACATCAGAAAAACATTACAAAAATCAGGCTGGAGGATATTCCACAGGATACATAGTACTTCCTGTCATTCAAGGTCATTAAAAAAAAAAAAAACAGGGAAAGAGTAAGAAAGTGTCACTGACCAGAGGGGACTGGAGGAGACCTGGACACTAAATGCAGTGTGGTACTCTGGATTGGGTCCGGGAACAAAAATAGAACATTACGAGCAAAATTAGTGAAACTGAAACTAAAACCATAGTTTTAAAAGTAATAAGGTACCAAGGTCTATTTCTCAGCTTTGAAAAATGTACTGTAACAATGTAAGATGTGAACAATGGGGAAAATTAGACAAGGGGTATATAGGACCTCTCTGTATTACCTTTGCAATTTTTCTGAAAACCAAAAATTATTCCAAAATAAAATTTCATTTTAAAAAATCTATGTAATTCAAAAGCTATTCCTCTCAGAGTAAGAACTTGGATAAATACATTTAACTATTACCACAGAGATTTCTTCTCTTTCCACAATTAAAGAGTTTACTTTAAAAAGAAGGAAATGTGATAGCCATTAAAACCTAAATTGCTCTTCCACAATAAGTAAAATTGTATTTTATACTATTCCCAAGGCACCTACTTAAGGTCGTGTGCTATGCTTATTCTGAGTGTAAGTCAAGCATTGAAACTAAAAACCCATTTAGATAAATGTTCCTTCAGAGCCCCCCCCCCCCTCAACACACACACACACTATTACGTGTATCTAAAAGTTTAAGTGCATTTAAGCAAAGGGAAGAAATCAGTTGCCTAAATTCTTTGTCTTATCACAGATTTATTAGATGTAATTTTCTTTTTCTCATCATCTCTTGAAACTGATTTCAATTTTCCAGTATTATTTCTTTAGAAAGAGATTAGTTTAATATATAGCTTCAGATATATTGTTTCCATGGAATTTTCTTTAGGTTTTAGAATCTACTTGGGTTAGGAAATGTTCCAGAAATTACATCTCAACTTTATTTAACTTTTTAAATTTTTTAAAGTTTATTTCTTTATTTTGACAGAGAGAGAGAGAGAGTGAGCGAGCAAGTGAGCATGAGTGGAGTAAGGGCAGAGAGAGAAGGATAGAGAATTCCAAGCAGGCTCCATCCAGTCATAGTGCAGAGTCCTGTGCGGGGCTCAAACTTATGAACTGTAAGATCATGACCTGAGCTGAAATCAACTGTTGGACACTCAACTGAATGAGCCATCCAGATGCCCCTCTCTTTTGCCGTTTTCTATGTCTACTTGCAAATAAGCAAATCATATTTATTTTCTCATGAGCAAAGAGTTGATAGATAAAATTAAATCACATGATTACCTAATAGAATATGAACTTATCTTCCCAGCCAAATGAAAATGTCCTTTCTATCCAGGCTAATGGTTCCTCAAATAAAATTTACCTAAGTTAGAAAACAGTGTCTAAGAACAAAAATAAACAAAAAAAGAAAAGAAAACAAAGTCTAATCTTAGACTTCCCCAGCTTTCTTCATTTTATGTGGAAACTACAAATTGTACCAAATTGTAAAAATTGACATATGTTCTATCTTCCTAGGGCCCATATTACTACTTGTATGATCTATTCCAGTGAATCAGTATCACCCTTAGATGGGCAAGTGAGGCCTCTGCTCTGGTCTTATGCCTAAAGAGCCCTATGCTAGAAGTATTTCTTCAAAAATTTTACACATTCCTCTAATAGTTGGGACTACCCAGGTCAGTATTGCCATCCATCAGGCACCCAGAAACTGACCTACCGCCCATGTAAGCCCCTGTCTGTTTCTCCCTTTCAGCTTTATACTTGCCCCTTCCTCTCCTTCTACACCCCTCAGCATGTAGGGTCAACCAGATACCCCAAAGAGCTTTGAAAGTCTTGCTTCTGTACTCATCTGGGACCCTAGTTCTTAAAAAGATTAGTTCTGCTGATAGGAATAATATGTATTTCATGGGATGGCATGAGATTAGGCTACCTTGAGTGTTTCTTACTCACAATGGACATACAGGAGGTCAGGGCCCTAGGGCTTAGATGGTATGCATAGTCCACAAATGACCCTTGGGCTTAATTGTCTGTGTAGGTCCATGAATCAGCTCCCTACTGTTCATGTTCCCAACCTGGTGACATCTCCAGTCTATAGCACATAAGGGTGAAAGGAGTGGCATCAAGAATCATGCACCCTATGCCTACCTTCCCACCCCTGCTTTCCCTCCCATGTCATTCATTAGCCATACTACATGAATAACACCATTCTTCCCACTCTACCCACAGATACCTTCCCTGCCTCCCTCACTGGTGGCAGTATACAGAAATATAGGGACATCAATTTTGAAAGAGATCATATTCTAGGAATTCACTGATAAATGCCTAAAGTGTATAAGAGAAGACATAGTCCTACCTTTACACTAAATAATGACGAACAGTGTATTTTAAATGGCCATAAATTACCAAAATGTTGCTCTATGGTCTGTGAAAGATTAGCATTTGTAGATATCATCAACTAACCAGAATACCAATATTAGCACAAGTCTTTGAAAACCGGTATTCATTGGTGGCACGATGAATGATACAATGTCATGACTGACAATATAACCTCCACTAAATAAATGGTTTTAGGGATTGACAGATACAAGATTTATGTTGTTTCAGTAAAACAAACAAACAAAAAAAGCCATGATGTTGAGGTAAGAAGTGTTGCTACTATTTACTTATGCCAGGAGAAATGAAACCAATCAGAAATAACACAGCTGACTACAAAGAACACGAGGAGGGAGTTCCTAGACCTGAATAGAAGGATATGGTATACTGACATGGCAAAGAATCCTCACGTGACTGACTGGATGAAGTGCTTCTTTTCTCCCCAGTACTCTCCCTCCTTTACAGTTTTCTAGTCATCTCTATGTTTCCTATGTGTGGCTTGCTCTTATTCATTCTTGAAAAGCCACATCAGGTATCCACTAATCTAGAAAACTTTCTTTAAAAAGTATGTAAAGAAAGATAGTTATCTCCTTTTTATAAAACAACTATTTATAAATAGAGATAGTAATAGAGGAGGTTACAAATACAAAGAGATATAGACACATTTTCCCAAGCACCCAAACTTAGTCCTTTTTATGTGTCTACTACACCTTCAAACCATAAGCTCCTTGAAGTACCATATGTTATCATTCTATTTTATAGACATGATGACTGATAAAGAGATCAAAAATGAATTTTAAACAAGTGAATACACTTAAGTCTATAAATGGACCGCCTGTGAACTACTTTTGTAACATTCATTTTCTTGATAATCCAAAATATGTAATTATTGTTAACAAACTTGAAAAATGTACATTTTTAAAAATAAAAATCATTAATAATTCTTGCATAATCATGTTAACATATTTCCTCTTATTTGTTAAAATATGTATTTTTTCTAAAATTATAATGTAATTAATGGAAAATGAAAAAAATTACTCTATTCTCCTATTAATTAGAGACATTAGTAAAGATTACAAATAAAATCATCCTAAAAATATTTTCTGGTTGAAGTTAAAGAGAGAAAATATATACTTTAACATTTCTCTTGTCTTTATATTATAAATGGGAGCAATTGTGGATAGATGGTACAGTAATGGGGCATAACTTTTAGCCCAGTTAGGTTTCATTGCATGGAGGGAGAAAGGAGACTAAGAAAATATCAATGAAATTTCTCAGCATAATAATATAAAATGGTATCCACATCTTAGGCAGGGTAAGTTTGGTAAGATTCTGTTATCTCATGGAGAAATGTTTACTTTCCTTAACATAAATTTAGACCATAATATCACCAAGGATAATAGTTATTTTTAAACTTGGGTTTGTATATGTGTATACGAATGATTGCATATGTGTTCCTCAACAATTTTCCATAGGAAACTAAAAATCAATGAAGAAATGCATAAATATATCTTCACAGGATGCTGATGGAGGAGTAGAGCCAGATTGTTGAACATAATAGAACAATACCCACTCTGAACAAATCGTCCAAACTTTCGCCCTTAACCTAAAGCACTACCTCCACTTCAATCCTGCTCTGTGGATTACGGCAATTAGTTGTATGGCTGTAGGCATGGTTGGAAGAGAAGTGTGTGCAAATCCCAAGGTGAGACCTCGCCTATGGATGTAAGGATGTTCTACAGGAAGATGGTGTAAGGATGTTGGTTCTCAGAGAAGGGAAATAAGGAGGAATCTAGGTGAGATGCTGAGGGTTACCTATAAAGAGGTTCTGAATGAGGTTTCTGCCATTTTTTCTTCTTTCTGATTTTGAAGTCCAGAAACAGTCATATCATTAGAAGCATTCAGTTTCTAATTTCTGTTTAATTTAGTTTGGTATTTTTCCTGAAATCCCATCTGGCTATTCCCAAAGTTACTGTGTTAAACACACAACTTCACAGTCCAGGCAGAATTAATAAATGAGGCTTTGAAGGAATTGAGGCCATTTTGGTGGGGTCAGGCACTGGACTGAAGGAAGAGAGTAGTCCCAGAATGTAAAGTGGCAATCTGGCCTAATTATAAAACATCACACTTTGCTATATGTGCTTCATGTATTCCTTAGGGAAATGAAATAGTACAGATATTTCTAAACCTCCCAGAATTCTCTCCTCATCCTACTTCCCACGGGAGTCACTCCTCTGCTGAGGTTGTGCAAATCATTCCTATGGTTGCCTCTAAATTTTTTACCATCCAATACATTGTTCCCAACATAAGATGAAGCAATATTCAGTGCATTTTTAAGATTTACTAAAATTGAATGTAACATTTTTCAAGTTGCTGTATTTACTCATCACTATATTCACTCACATTGATATAGTTTATATGGTTTAATTTAAATACAAGGTAGTGTAGCATTTTATAAATATAATTTATCCATCCCTCAGCTTAGACTATATCATATTTACACTCTTTCCTATTGCCCACAGTGATAAAATAAACTTCCTTATTCAGATTACTTTGTGTACATGTTAGATGTTTTCCATGGGCTATATTTCAAAACAGACATTTTAAAAATCATTCTCCAAAGTGAAACAATAGCATTCCATTTCCCAAATACACTAGAACAGAGGTTCTCCAATATGGCTGCACATTTGAATAGCGAAAAAAAATTTAACAATTACCAGAGGCGCCTGGGTGGCTCAGTAGGTTAAGAATCTGACTTCAGCTCAGGTCATGATTTTGCAGATCTGTGAGTTCCAGCCCCCCATCAGGCTCTGTGCTGACACTTCAGAGCCTGGAGCCTGCTTTGGATTCTGTGTCTCCATTTCTCTCTGCCCCTCCCCTGTGGGTGCACACTCTTCTCTCTCTCCTTCCCTCCCCCCAAAATAAATAAACCTTTAAAAGTTTTTTAAAAAATTAAATTAAATTTAAAAAATTACCAAACCATAGGTCCAGATTGCAGATTCTAATTGTGACTGGGCAGAGGTTGGTTCTGGCTTCAGTAGGATTTTAAAGCACCCATCTCCCAGGTGATTCTAATGTGAAGTCAGGACAGAAAACCATTTCACCAGGGGTTCTCAAATATTATCTAGCATTAGAATCACCTTAGTTGGAGGGTTTGTTAACACACAGTTTGGCTCCACCTCCAGTTTCTGATTCAGCACATCTGGGTGAGTTTGAGAATTTACACTTCTAACAAGTTCACAGGTGTGTTGGTCCTACACTTTGAAAACAACTCCTCCATAATAAAGAATGTAAAAAAGAAAAGCACAGCCTTGACAACTAGTACTAACAGCTAAGTTACAATATTCCTACTAATGAGAGTCACTGTGTCCAGAATAAACAAGACAAAAACAAAACTATTATATGAGTCTCAACAGACAAAACCTAGAACTCCGTGCAAACCACAAAAATGAACAAGTATCTTCCTCTCCTAACATAAGTGGCTGTTTATCCATTACAACTTTTTTCTGCCTCTTTTATAAAAATTAATGTTACTCAATATGAAATAACTCCCACTCCCATACATTACTCAATCCAGCGAAAACTCCTAATATAAGTCCAAATCCTGTAACAAGTCTCCCCACTGCACATGCTCTGACTGAAACACTCATGATTTCCCAGGGTGTCCAGTCTCCTCTCCTAAAATAAGAAATAAACACAAATTTGTTTGACTACAGGTGTGCTTCTGCTGGTCTTTAGTGGACAGTGACGAAGGTTACCAATAAAGTGGGATTGGGATATATACACATATCATTTATATATCACACACATATAAACTTGAAATACTACAGTATACACTTAAAAAACACCTTTTAACATTTGTTTCTGGTGGTCTTTGGTGGACATTGACAAAGGTTACCAATAAAGTGGTAATGGGATATACATATATATCTCACACATATATACATACTTGGAATACTACTGTGTACATTTTAAAATACATATTACCATTATAAATATTACATTTAGACACATTCATCGTAGAAGAGGAATAATTCACAAAGGGGAAAGAAGAAAAATAATAAACTAGATATCCAGTCAAAGATACTATCAAACTGAGATTATGTTAGTTTTTCTCAATGTTAATGTAACCAACTAGTTATCAAACTATTTGTAATACTTTCATTTAAAATGTCATATACATGTCCTATGTTATTCAATAGGCAATAACTAATTAATAATATTGATATTAATATTCACTCATATTAATATTAATATATGTACATTGCATAATTTAACCAGTTATAAATTTCAACTCTTAGAACAGAGTTTCAACTTTTTCTAATGTATATTTTTAAATGATTTCAAATTCTTACTATCTTGCATTATTCTATCTGTTTTCAAGAAAATTTTCTTTCTTATTGGACTTTAGAAACATTTCTGTAGAGGAAAAAACACCAGCATGAGTCAGATTTGACTTGCAGACTGTGGATTGCCAACACCTGAGCATTAAGATCCCTCGCTATAGGGGGAACTTTAAATTCAATACAAGAAATACAAATACTCTCACACTTTAGGCCCAAATATCTGTCATTAATGCTCCAATCTTGTCTCTTACAAGTCTGTGACCAACCCAACAAAATCTTGGGTTATGCAGATACTAACCTCAGGTTAGCTTTGATTTAGAATCCTTAGAAATTTGCTTTTAGTTTAGATAATTAATGTTCAATTTATTAAAGTTGCAATTTTAAAAAGTTCTTCAGACTATTAAATTCAACCAGAAAATTATTTTTCATCTGTTTAAAAGTACACTATATTTTAAAAATCACTTTCTGGGGAGTTCCATTTTACAACGTTAAAAAAATAAATAAATAAAAACACCTTCAAGTGTTTCACAACACATTCCATTTAAATGAGTCTGCCCATCCAGGAAGAACACAGGCACTATCCTTGTTAATTGAAGTTACTCACATCAGGCTCCAGTTGAGTGTGAGACCAGGAGCTGCAGACACGCCTACTGAGTATTCTCAAGGAGCGATTTTAAAAATAATTATTGCTACAACAGTCAAAGGGTGATTATCTAATTACAAAGCACATAATGCCTACATAGGTAGATCAGAGGACTGGAATTTTATAATCTGTTGTTTTTAAACTGTATGCCTGTATTTACCCATTTATCTTTAGTGACCCTTATAGGAATAATGGAATCTTAAGGTTTCTTTTCAATCTAATGACAAAGACCTTTGGATGCCATGAAATGCTACATTTTCTCACTTATCTACTACCAAAAAGAATAAGGATAATGATACTCAAATTGAATTTTAGATAGCTCACATTGATTCATCTGACTGGTAGTTAAAATCCTGAAGTCATTCTTTAGAGGCAGCTAAGATAAACAGTGAGATATAATACTCAGAAGTCAGCTTTCATCAGGGCTTTTTCTTCCCATTTTTCCTAGAGCCACTTGTGGCCATAATCTAGATTTAGATTTGCTCATGTAGTTTAAATAGCTTTGTCCGTTTAGGGAATTTTTAAGTCTTTTCTCCATTTTGTATTTAATTTTAAATGTATATGCTCATAAATACATATATAAATATATATTACACTAAATTTTACATATGTGCATCATGACATATTATTATATATCCATGTATATTATATATATCTCATAAATATATAAATATGTGTGTATATATATATAGGTGCACACACCTATAGATCAGTCATATACTCAGAAACTGAGAAATTGGTTATATGGGAGTCTTTGGAGAAAGTGATTCACAGCATATATGTATAATGTCATAGCAAAACATTTCTTCAAGAATACTTGATCACTCTTTTAAGGCCTATGAATCTGTAAAGAAATTCAGGTCTTAGAATCAGGTGAACAATCATAAATTTCAAGCATTATGACTTAGGACACATCGTTTTCCATCAGTTAGAAATTTAATGGGATCTTAATGTACTGAACACCTACTAGGGATCCCAGTGAGGCAAGGTCAATTATTCCAGCAGTCTGAGCCCTTTTCATTATTATAAATGCTTAGCTAAGCATTATTTTTAATTACTGGGTCAATATTGATGTGGAAACTGGAAGTATGTAGAAGTGAGCTTATTTATTTTCAAGATGGAAAATTTGTAAAGACACTTACAAAACAGAAAAAAGGTTCATATCTAAAAAAAATACAAAACAGGAAATCTTATGGTTGAATAAAAATAATATTAGAATACTTATATAAAAATATATAAATCATTAAACCTGGGTACATTACACATACACTTGGTGATAACCCTTATATGGGTAGAATAGGGATCTATTTTGTAGATAAATAGTTGGGTGTTATGCTTTTCATTAATAATATGACCAGAATGGATTTGCTAGTGTTCTTGTTCCTTTGCATAGCTGGCTGCTAATTCAAAATCCTGTTTGATTATTTCTAACTGGGCTAGGATAGGTTAAAGCTCTTGTCCATGCTGTAGAGGATCTGTGTGCATGTATGTGTGGCAGGAAGAATGCTGAGGGTACTTTCAATCAGAACATCTTTCCTTTCTTTGTAACAGATGGTGGCCTCTCTTGTCTTCTAAAATAAACCTCCAGAATGTGAGTTCAATGAAGGTAGTGACTCTATCATGCCACTACTGTACATCCACATCCAGTCCAATGTACACATAGTTAGCACTACATAGATTTGTTAATTAGTTTGTAAATGAATGAATGTCAGCAAATGCCTAAATATATTAATGATTTTCAGATGCTAGGTAGTCAATGAACACTGTTACACAGTGTTTCCAATGTTGCTTTTTCCTACATTAAGCATTCTTTTTGATTGTTCTGCATTTATTTATATATATTCCCACCCCAATAACTTCTTTCTTTCCCACCTAGCTCAGCAAAAAAAAGGGGGGGTTGGATACAATCTTTTGTCATTTTTAAACAGCAACTTCTCTTAGAAATCACTCCTAGCTCTCAATGACTAAGTATAGATAAAAGAATAAAATAACATCCCAATATATAGCATGTATACTAATTTGATAAATATATTTTATTAATTACAAGCAACTTAATCAAGCATTAATTCTTTATACCCTAACATTGCATGAATGTCTCAAATCTTCATTACATGTAAATAGTTAAAATTTTTATATCTATTTTCATAATAGAAAGTGAATATACAAATTACCTAAATTAAAATATTACAGAAAATTTTAAATAATGTAAAAATGCAGTTAAGAAGTTTGAGATACTATGTGATAAATATTCCATGACAGAATGGTCTATTACTCAGCTTTTAGTATTATGACTATTAAGCTACTCAGTTCAACTCTGCAAATCATCCCTATCCTTTGCCCAGCTATACACCACCTACAAGAGTTAGGAAGAGTCAAAGAGCATATACTTCACATCACCTCATTTATACTGAAACACTCAGAAAGAAGACAGGAGAAGCAAGCGGAAAACAATTCATAAGAAAACTATAATAACACCATATGTTAAGGGATAATACAGTTTGAAGGTGCGGTCATCCCCCACTTGTGTGTGTGCACTCTCTCTCCCCTCCACTCTCTCTCTCTCTCTCAAAATAAATGAACTTTAAAAAAGAAAATTAGTTTGATTTGTTGATGTACATTAAATTAGCTGAAGCTCCGATAAGGGAGCAAGAGAAGCTCCTTGCTTAGGGTATGGAAAAGGAAGTGGGCAAGTGAGAAGTCTGACCATCCCAGAGAATCGAGAAGGAAAGAGACAGAAGACTGACAAGGATAAATTGTCCACATTACAATTTTGGTTCACTTCAGCCTGTGACTAGTCATGTCATATAATTTTAACACCCCTCTTTGAAAGTAAGATTGCTAGGCTATCCTCTATAAGACACTGAAGATCATCAATGTCTAAACACTTCCTTTTTTCTTGCTTGCTGCATTATCTTATAAAGAAAGTGTGCAGTGGCATTTAACTAAGTTGTGTTAAGGGGATTTCAGAGTTCATAGGTAATCCTTCATTTTCTCTCAGTGGAATACCTTTTTTGTTCAAGGTAACAGCTATGAATTGTACATCTCTGAAAGGTTTATTTAAGATGATTTAAATGGTACATACCATCTTTGGTACTACATTATCACTGCATATGTTCAGTCAACAAATAAGACAACACACGTAGTAAGATAGCATGACATCTCATTTGAGCATAATCACTAGTGTGTGTAAAGGACTTGGGTAGGCACAGAACTCTATGACATGGGTGACATTATTATTATACTTTTATTAATGAGATAGTTGAATCTAAAACTAAATTACCCAGTATTAGGAAAACGGTAAGTGTAAAAGCAATGGCTTGAACTCTTTCTTACAGAACTCTGAGCTTTATGTACAGAATGGATACCATTCACTTCAGAGAGCAGAGAATGGGCTCAAATAAATACCAAACTCCCTATTACAGGATGTGTCCAAATACTAGCAGAAAAATTCTTTGACAAAGAGGTGCAGGACTCTAGCTACAGATGGACTCGATAGTTTCTAAAGTGCCTCTTGACTCTGAAAGGCTGGGTTGGATGAAATGTAATGTCTTTGTCTCTCTCGGCTGCATGTTCCATGTTTCTGTTGCTCTCAGGTTATTACACTGAGGTTACACATTTAGTGTAATGTCGTGTATCCTCACATAAGAAAGTGACTTACATTTTGTTGCTGTGCTTTAGAGTTTTTAATGCACTTTTACATATGTGATTTCATTTCTTTTGCTTGTTTGTTTTGTTTTGCCACAGCCCTGTGTAGTAGGGAACACAGGCATTTTACTTTGTATAAAATAAATTTGAAAATTAAGTCTCTGCAAGAAGAAAGTGGCTTGGCCAGATTTCTATAATTAATAGTTCATGAAGCTAGACTTTATTTCCCCTATATTTTCTGCCTTTGAGGTTTGTACCTGATATAACAGTCCTCTCCCGTTCCTTAATTTTTCCAGGAATGAAAGAGAAACATCTTTAAAAGCTACATTTCTCTTGAAATGTCCAGTGCCTATTAAATGTCACTTTGTTATCTGTAATTTTATGCTTGCTCTATACCAGGAAAATGCAAACATTAACCAGGTAATGAACTGTTTTATCTCTGATGCCAAATAGTCTATGTTCTATTTGCCTCCTTTTAAATTTGCTGCTTCAGTGCTTTGTGGAGAGACCTGGTCTTAATCTATAAGAGCAGGCTGCCAGCAGTTAGTTGGAAAACAATTTCCCTCAGCCTTTGCATGGCTAGCGTTTTATATTGGAAACGGTATTGACATAACACTTATACCATTTGATAACTCAACTACCCTGACAAGAGAAGGTAACGAGGAAAGAAAGGACAGCCAAGAATGTTGCAGGCACCGCTATCTAATCAGGTGTTGCTACAGAATGAGCTGGAAGCTTTGCAAAAAGGAAACCACCATGAAGAATCATTTTGCATAAGATTCGGGAACAGCTGTAGCTCTGTGGCCTCTCTCGCCTTTTATATGTTGCCAGTATCCCCCTACAAATTCCGTGATATGTTCTTTGGGGTTAAAAACACATATGTGGTCCAGATAGAAGCAAAGCTAATTCTACATGATTAAAACTTCCTTTTCTCTCAGAAGAATATATTTGCTTTATTGTTGTGAGAAAGAACAATAAGCACACATGAACACAGCCTGATTCCTCACCTTAACAGCACAATAAGCTTCCAATCCTCTTAGTTCTATGGATTCTTTCAATATATCTATATGCAAGCTCTACACTGTGGTGCAACGCCATTCTAACCTAATAAGGGGCACAAAGTTTTTTTTTTTTTAACACAAATGAAATTACCATTGAGTGCTCAAAATTGTAATTTAACAGATGCCTGGAAACTGCAGGTTGGTAATAAAGGTGAACATATGGGCAGTTGCCTCCAGGGATGTAAAGCTTCAGATGCTGTGGGGAACCTTGAAAGCAGACAAATGCTGCGCACAGTCGGGGGGGCCCTGAGTTGTCCCACCCTGCATGTTGAGTTGCTTTCTCTGAGGCTGTTGTGTTTCCTGTAGTTTAACAGTTTGTCAACACTTGACCTTATGGAAGGGACAACAGCGGAGCCTGAGATAAATGAAAATACTAAACCTCAGTAGAGCTACACTGAAGTATGTGTCATTCTAAATACTTTAAACTCTGAGAACCAGGAAACCCAAATCGAGTAGGCCTGAAAAAATTAGGAGATGTATTATTTCACAAAATTAGGAGTTTGGAGGTAGAGCAGGCTCTAAAAGCAGGACAGTGAGATCATTCTGCTTGTGCTGTCCGCCTTAGCATCAGCTTTATCCCAAAGCTGCACAACCCCTCCCTACAACTGTTGCAATATGGTCTCTGTGGCAATCAGGGAATCAGATAAACAAAAACACTGTCATCCCCACTGAAGAGCAAAACATTGCTTAGATGTGAATAACTGCATTTGTAATGAATTACTTCAGAGGATCATAAAAATAAATCAGTTGCCTTGTGGCCTTGTACATGGGAAAAGAACTTTCAGAGGGCATTCATTCTGTGTAAGCACATTACTTATAGTTTATTATTTAAAACGTGAAATAAACCAGCAAAATAGATATTACTAATCCAGATTATATAAATGAAACAGTTGAGGTTCAAATAGAATTACTGACTGGATACAAATATAATATCAACATGACAAATTTTTCCAAACTCAAAAGTTGGGTGTTGGTGATATAGTGATGAGCATAGGGGCCTCCCAAACTCAAAAGTTGGGATTGAATCAGATGCTACAAAGTGCGCAAGCGGGCGCACACACACACACACACACACACGAATGAAAGAAAATTCTTGTCTTTAACCAGGATCATTTCATTAGGGCAACCAGAGACCCCTGACTGGGATGTAAGAGTTAGGAGTAAATGGTTTCTTTGTAACGGGACAAAATCAAGGAAGGATCATTTGAGCTGAAAATTAACTCATAGGCAGGATTAGGAGAGGGAGAACCAGGAAGGCCACCTGAAAGAACAGATTTGCTTGATGAAAAGAAGCAAGTAGGAAAGGAGAGATCAGGTTTGGTAAATGAAAAGTAATCTGGTCTGTGAAAATGTAAGATTATCACAAGGGGCCAAATATTTCTTTGCACGACTTCACATTCTTTCCATTCATCTCTTGTTCTGGCAGTGACCTAACTTCAGGTATTTTTAGCCAGCACATGGCAATTTCATGTAAGTATAACCAAGTGTACTGTTTTGCTGCCTGCTATGAGCCTCTTTGTGTCCTGAGGCTTCTCAGAGACATAGGAGTTCAGTAACTGCAGAATCCCCAGGCTCTAAGGTGCTTACAACTTAGAGGTCGGGAAGAGTTATTAACAAGTAGAACAATTCTTACCCAAAAAGTACTAAAGATGTTGGCTAAATGATTAGTCTTCCAATTGATGGATTTTTAGCTACATGCCATAAAGTTTCTCGAAGCCCTGTAATCACACGGACATAGTCCCCAACTCCAACTCGAATCTGCTTTCATCCTATTCCAGAATTTACATATCTGTCTCTCCCACAGTTTCAAAATATATAAAATGAACAATACAGGCAAGACAAATAGTTGTGTCATTTAGGGAATATAACTAGAGGAATATCAGACATTGAGGAGAAAAAAAGTTTCTTTATAGATTTATTGTTTGAAAAGTAAATTATTTATATAAAGCTGTTAAAACAAATGCAAATTTTCATTTGTAATGGAATTTAATAGGAAAAAAATTGTGTGACAGTGTCACAAAAAAAGTGGTAGTTGATATGACCTAATTAACAATCAGTGGAAAAGTGTAGAAAGAGAAGGCCCAACACAGAAACTGAAATAAGAGAAAGAATCATCGGAGAGTCTGGAAGACATCTAGACCTAAGCCCAACTAAAATTGGTTTATAAGAGGGAGAAGGTAACTATAAGGCATAAATGTTAAAGAAAGTCTAATAAGGAAAGGTTACAAAAGATCTTCCATTAGAAGACTGTAATGACTAATGATTTCAGAGTGGAATTGCATTAGGGTGACAGTAACATAATTCACATTATAAAATTCTGAAGAGTAAGAAGATGGTAAGAAGGTAAACTTAAATAACTCCTGGTCTTTGGAAAGTTATTCACTCAGTAAACAGAAATGTAGCAAGCTAAGAAATAGCAGAATACCTTTGAGACTTTGGAAGTAAATATGCTTACTTTACATACAAGGGAGAGGGTCTAAAATTGAGGGAAAATCAAAAGTTCAAGAAACAGACCTGGTTAACATCAGACCATGCTCCTACAAGAAGTGGATAATGAGTAGCTCCCAATACAGAAATAAGCTAAAAAGATATACCATGAAAATGACATGAGACACAACTTTCTCTGAAGTAAGATGCCAAGGAGACAGAAAATATTAAAAAAAAAAAAAGATCTTAGATTTAAAAAAAAATATGAGGGCAATCACTTTTCGTCACATTGATATTTGAAGAATTTTTAAATAACTAAATAAAGTTTAATTACAAATTTAATAACGGCCTTAGCAGAAATATTAAAGAGACTCCTTTAGGCTTAAAAGAATGGGTGCTAATAAGTAAAAAGAAGACATATGAAAGAATAAATCTCCCTGGAAAGGTAAATATATAGTAAAGGTAGTGGATTAATCATTTATAAAGCTAGTTATGAAGATTAAAAGAAAAAAGGAGCAATAGTAATTATGATTACAATAATTAGTTTTTATCTACAAGATGCAGATTAAAAAGATGGAATATATGACATCAAAAACATAAAAAGTCAGGAAAGAGAGTAATAATGTTGAGCTTTACAATGGAGTCAAACTTAAGTTATCAAAATAAACTATAACAGGTAGGAGGTGTTATATGTAAGCCTCAGGGCAACCACAAAGCCAAAAAAAAACTATATTAAACACAAAAGAAAAAGTAATATAAGCATACCACTAAATAAAGTAATCAAACCCCAAAGGCAAAGATTAAGAAATAAAAAACTGAGAGGTACTACAAAAGTAATCAGAAAACAATGAACAAAACGGCAATAATCAATACCTATCAATAGTTACTTTAAATGCAAGGCTAAGTATCCGATTTAGGCTCAGGTCATGATCTCATGGCTGGTGAATTCGAGCCCAATGTTGGGCTCTGTGCTGACACCTCAGAGCCTGAAGCCTGCTTATGATTCTGTGTCTCCCTCTCTCTCTTCCCACCCCTCACTTGTTCTCTGTGTCTCTTTTATTCAAAAATAAATAAACATTTAAAAAATTAAAATTAAATGCAAGTGGACTAAATTCTCCAAGAGACACAGAGTGGCTGAATGGATTTAAAAAAGAAAGATAAGAAAACAAAAGAAAAGAGAAAAGAACAGAACAGGCAAGACCCATCTATATGGTGCCTACAAGGTCTCATTTCAGATGTATGAACATCTAATGATGAAAAAAGATATTCCATGCAAACGGAAACCAAAAGAAAGTTGGAGTAGCAATACGTAGACAAAACAGATTTAAAAACAAAGGTGATAATAAGAAACAAAGAGCATTACATAATGATAAAAGGGTCAATCCAACAAGAAGATATAAATAACATTTATAAATATTCATGCATCCACCATAGGAACACATAAATATATAAATCAAATGTTAACATAAATAAAAGGAGATACAGACAGAAATACAATACCAGTATGAGATTTAACATCACACTTACACGAATGGATAAATCATCCCAACAGAAAATCAATAAGAAAAATTGGCCTTAAATGACATATTAGACCAGAAATACTTCAAAGATATTTACAGAAAATTACATCTAAAAGCAACAGAATTCATTATTTTCAAGAACTTATGAAGCATTTTCAAAGATAATCATATGTTAGGCCATAAAACACGTCCTAATAAATATAAGAGAATTGAAGTTATATCAAGCACTTTTCTGACCACAATGATATGAAACTACAAAATAACCTCACAAAGAAAACTGGAAAATTCACAAATATGTAGTAATTAAACAACATACTACTGAACAAAGGGGTCAAAGAAGAAATGAAAAAGAGAAATCAAAAAATGTCATGCAAATATGGAAATGTAACATACTAGAATCTGTAAGATGCAGCAAAATCAGTTCTAAGAGGGGAAATTCATAATGACAAATACTTACCTCAGGAAAAAAAAGTCTCAAATAAATACTCTAATTTTACACATTAAAAAAAAAACTAGAAAAAGAATAACAAACAAATCCCAAAGTTAGTGGAAGAAGGAAATAACACAGGTTAGAGCAGAAATACATAAAATAGAAAGATCAAAAAGACAAAAGAAAAGATCACTGAAAATTAAAGGTAGTTTTTTGAAAAGATAAGCATAATTGACATTTCGGCAGTCTCACCAAGAAAAAAAAAGGGGTAGGAGAGAACTCAAATAAATGAATACTGAAATGAAAGAGGAATGCCATCACAGAAATGCAGAGGATCATAAGAGACTACTATGAACAATTATATACCAATGAATTGGATAAAAAGTAAAAATGGATGTACTGGAAATATACCACCTACCATGACTGAACCATGATCAAATAGAAAACCCAAACACTGATTACTTTCAAGGATAATGAATCAGTTATCAACAACCTCCCAAAAAACAAGTCCAGAACCAGAAGGTTTTTTACTGGTGAACTCTAGCAAATTCAAAGAAAAAGCATAACCAACCCTTCTCAAACTCTCAAAAATCAGAAGAGAAGGGAACTCATCCAAATTCCTTTTAGGAGGCCAGCATTACCCTAAAACCAAAACCAGACAAGGATGCCAACAATAACAACAATAAACGACAATGACAACATAGAAAGGAAAAGAGGAAAGGAGAGAACTGGAGGTGGGGAGGGGAAGGGAGAAGAGGAGAGAGGAACAAACGAAAGGGGAGGGAAGGACAGGGGAGGAGAGGAAAGGGTAAGAGAAGAGAAGACTGAAAGGAGAGAAGACAGAAAGGAGAAGAAAGAAAAAGGAAGAAAAAAGAAGGAAAGGGAAGGGAAGAAAAAGGAAAATACAGGCCAATATCTCCAATAAATTTATATACAAATATCGTCAACACAATATTAGCAAACCAAATTCAATAATTCATTCAAATAATCATACACCATAATCAAGTGAGATTTAGTTTGGGGATACAAGGATGATTTGAAATCTGTAAATCAGTTGATGTGCTATACCACATAGACAAATGATAAAAACAATGTAATCATCTCAGTAGATGCAGAAAAAGTATTTGACACAATTCAACCTCCCTTTACACATAAAAAAAACTCTCCTCTAATAATACATTAAAAGAATTACTCACCACTATTAAATGGGATTTACACCTGGTGGCAGGAGTGGTTCAATATCCACAAATCAACCTACACGATGCATCATATTAATAAAAAAGAAGGATAAAAACCACATGATCCTCAACAGATACAAAAAAGCATTTGACAAATACAGCATATTTTCTTGATAAAAATCTTCAATAAAGTATGGATAGATGGAACATAGTTAAACACTCTAAAGGTCATATATGAAAGACCCACAGTTAATATCATCCTCAATGGAGAAAAACTGAAAGCTTTCTCCCTAAGGTTAGGGACACCACAGGGATGTCCACTCCCTCCACTGTTATTCAACATAGTATTGGAAGTCCTAGCCTCAGCAATAAAACAACACAAAGGAATACAAAGTATGCAAATAGCAAGGAGGAAGTCAAACTTTTACTCTTCACAGATGACATGGTACTCTATATGGAAAACCCAAAAGATTTCACCAAAAAACTACTAGAACTGCATTCAGCAAAATCACAGGATATAAAATAGATGCACAGAAATCAGTTGCATTCCTATACAACAATAATGAAGCAACAGAAAGAGAAATCAAGGAATCACTACCATTTACAATTGCACTAAAAACCACCAAAGAGCTAGGAATAAACTAACCAAAGATATGAAAAATCTATACACTGAACATTCTAGAAAGCTTATGAAAGCAATTGAAGTAGACATACACACACACACAAACTGGAAAAACTACTCTATGCTCATGGATTAGAAGAACAAATATTGTTAAAATGACATTACTACCCAAAGCAATCTACATACTCAATGCAAACCCTATCAAAACACCACCACCATTCTTCATAGAGCTAGAAAAAATAATCCTAAAATTTGTATGGAACTAGAAAAGACCCTGAATAGCCAAAGCAGTCCTGAAAAAAAAAAAAAAAAAAAACCTAAAGCTGGAGGCATCATAATACCAGACTTCAAGCTGTATTACAAAACTATAATCATCAAGACAATATGGTACTGGCACAAAAACAGAAACTCAGACCAATAGAACAGAATAAAGAACCCATAAATGGACCCACAAACATATGGCCAACTAATCTTTGGCAAAGCAGGAAAAAATATCCAATGAAATAAAGACAATCTCTTCAGCAAATGGTGCTGGGAAATCTGGACAGTGACATGCAGAAAAAATAAACCCTGACCACGTTCTTACACCATATACACAAAGAAACTTAAAATGGATCAAAGACCTAAACATGAGACAGGAAGTCATCAAAATCCTAGAGAAGAAAACAGGCAAAAACCTGATTGACCTCCACCACAACAACTTCATATTCAACATGTCTCCGGAGGCAAGGGAAACAAAAGCAACTATTGGGACCTCAACAAGATAAAAACTTCTACACAACAAAGGAAACAATCAGCAAAACTAAAAGGCAATCCATGGAATGGGAGAAGATATTTGCAAATGACATTATCAGATAAAGGGTTAGTATAAAAAATCTATAAAGAACTTATCAAACTCAACATCCAAAAAACAAATAATCCAATGAAGAAATGGACAAAAGACATGAACAAACACTTCTCCAAAGACATCCAGATCGCTAACATATACATGAAAAAATCCTCAACATCACTCATCATCAGGGAAATACAAATTAAAACCACAAGGAGATACCACCTCACACCATTCAGAAAGGCTAAAATAAACAACTCAGGAAACAAACAGATGTTGGTGAGGATGCGGAGAAAGAGGATCTCTTTTGCACTGCTGATGGGAATGCAAACTGGTGTGGCCACTCTGAAAAACAGCATGGAGGTTCCTCAAAAAGTTAAAAATAGAACTACCCTATGACCCAGCAATTGCACTACTAGGTATTTATCCAAGGGATACAGGTGTGCTGTTTCAAAGAGGCACATGCACCTCTATGTTTATAGCAGCACTATTGTCAAAGTATGGAAAGAGCCCGAATGTCCATTAGTGGATGAATGGATAAAGAAGATGTGGTGTATGTATATACAATGGAGTATTACTTGGCAATTAAAAAGAATGAAATCTTGCCATCTGCAACTATGTGGACGAAACTAGAGGGTATTATCTAAGCAAAATTAGCCAGTCAGAGAAAGACAAATATCACATGACTTCACACATATGAGAAATTTAGTGTACAAAATAGATGAACATAAGAGAAGAGAAGCAAAAATAATTTAAAAAGAAGGAGGGGGACAACACAGACTCTTAAATATATAGAACAGAAGATTGCTCGGTTTGTGGGGGGGGATGGGTTAAATGGGTAAGGGGTATAAGGGAGGACACTTGTTCGGATGAGCACTGGGTCTTATACATAGGGGATGAATCACTGGAATCTACTGGAAACATTATAGTACCATATGCTAACTAACATGGATAGAAATTAAAATAAAATAAATAAATAACAATTTAAAAAATTAAGATAGAACTACTCTGTGACCCAGCAATTGCACTACTAGGTATTTACCCAAAGGATACAAAAATGCTGATTTAAAGGGGCACATGAACCGCAATGTTTATAGCAGCACCATTGGCAATAGCCAAAGCATGGAAAGAGCCCAAATGCCCATCAACTAATGAATGGATGAAGAAGATGTGCTTTATATATACAATGGACTATTACTTGGTGATCAAAAAGAATAAAATCTGAGGCAGCTGGTGGCTCAGTCAATTAAGTGTCGACTTCGACTCAGGTCATGATCTCACAGTTCTTGGGTTCGAGCCTCGTTTCAGGCTCTGTGCTGAATACCTGCTCAGAGTCAGAAGCCTGCTTCGGATTCTATGTCTCCTTCATTCTCTGCCCCTCCCTCGCTCATGCTCTGTTTCACGTTGTCTCTCAAAAACAAATAAATGTAAAAAAAATTAAATAAAGAATAAAATCTTGCCATTTGCAACAACATGAATGGAACTAGAGTATATTATGCTAAGCAAAATAATTCAGTCAGAAAAAGACAAGTATCATACAATTTCAATCATATGTGGAACTTAAGAAACAAAACAGATGAACATAGGAGAAGGGAAACAAAAATAAGATAAAAACAGAAGTAGATAAATCATAAGAAAATTTTAAATACAGAGAACAAACTAAAATTGCTGGAGGGGAGTTTGTGCAGGTGTAGACTATATGGGTGATGGGCATTAAGGAGGGATGCTTCTTGCTTCTTGCTGGGATGAGCACTGGGTGTTACATATGAGTGATGAATCTCTAAATTCGATTCCTGAAATTATCATTATACCAAATGTCGACTAACTTGGATTTAAAGTAAAAAATAAATATAAAATATGGAGTATTTAATAAACATTAAAGGCAACTGATGAAGAAGTTATTTGCAAATAACATATCAAATAAAGGGTTAGTATCCAAAATCTATAAAGAATTTACCGAACTCAATAGCCAAAACCAAATAATCCAGTAAAGAAATGGGCAAAAGACATAAACATACATGTTTCCAAAGAAGGCATCAAGATGACTAACAGACACAGGAAAAGAAGCTCAACATCACTCATCATCAGGGAAATACAAATCTAAAGCACAATAAGATTATATGGAAATCAACTTGACAATAAACTATATCAAACACACACACACACAGTAAGATACCACCTCACACCTGTCAGAGTGGCTAAAATTAATAACTCAGAAAACAACAGATGCTCACAAGGATGCAGAGAAAGAGGAACACTCTTGCACTACTGGTGGGAACTCGACTAGTGTAACTACTCTGGAAAACAGTGTGGAGGTTCCTGAAAAAATTAAAAACAGAGCCACTCTACAACCCAGAAATTGCTCGACTATGTATTTATCCAAAGTTTACAAAAAAATGTTGATTTGAAGGGGCACAGGAACCCCAATGTTTACTGCAGCAATATCGACAATAGCCAAATTACGGAAAGAACCCAAATGCCATCAAGTGACAAATGGATAAAGAAGATGTGATATACACATACAATGAAATATTACTTGGCAGTCAAAAATAATGAAATCTTGCCATTTGCAACTATGTGGATGGAAGTAGAATGTATTATGCTAAGAGAAATAAGCATATAGTTTATTATCATATGATTTTACTCACATGTGAATTTAAGAAAGAAAACAGATGAACATAGGGGAAGGGAAGTAAAAATAAGGTAAAAACAGGGAGGCAAACCATTAGAGACTCTTAATTACCGAGAACAAACAGAAGGTTACTGGAGGAAAGCTGGGCATGGGAATGAGCTTTATGGGGGAAAGGCATTAAGGAGGGCACTTGTAAACATTAAAAAAAAAAAAAAAACGAGGGGGGGTGCCTGAGTGGCTCAGTCATTTACGCATCCAACTTAAACTCAGGTTTAAACACAGTTTGTGGGTTCAAGTTCCATGTTGGGCTCTGTGCTGACAGCTCAGAGACTGGCACCTGCTTCGGATTCTGTGTCTCTCTTTCTCTCTCTGCCCCTCCCCCACTCATACTCTGTCTGTCTCTCTCTCTGTTTCTCAAAAATAAATAAACCTTAAAAAAAAAAAGGAGAGCACTTGTTTGGATGAGCACTGGGTGTTATAAGTAAGTGATGAATCACTAAACTCTACTCCTGAAACCATTATTACACTATATGTTAACTAACTTGGATTTAAATAAAATTAAAAAAGAGAGAGAAAGAAAGAAAAGAAGAGGAGAAGAGAAGAGAAGAGAAGAGAGGAAAAAAACTCTCAAAAAATCAGGTATAGAGGGAATGTTCCTTCCATTATAAAGGCAATATATGTTAAGTCCACCGCCATCCTACCCAAGGACAAAAAGCTGAAAGCTTTTTCTCTAAGATCAGGAATAAGATAAAGATGCCCACTCTCACTACTTTTACTCAACACAGCATTAGAAGTCCTAGCCAGAACAATTAGTCAAAGGGGGAAAAAAAGGCTATCTAAATTGGAAATAAAAAAATAAAACCATCACTATTTGCAGATAATAAATATAGAAAACTCTAAAGACTGCATCAAGTAAAGTTGCAGGATACAAAATCAATACACAAAAATCTGTTTCATTTCTATACACCAATAATGAACTATCAGAGTTTTTGTTTTTTTACTTGAGAGAGAGAGAGAGCAAGAATGAGTTGGGGAAAGGCAAAGGGAGGGGGAGAGATAGACTCTTAAGAAAGCTACATGCCCAGTACAGAGCCCAACATGGCTTGACATGGAGCTTGGAGCTTGATCTCATAACTGTGAGATCATGACCTGAGCTGAAATCAAGATTCAGACACTTAACTGACTGAACCACCAGGTGCCCCAACTATCAGAGTTCTCAAAGAAATTAAGAAAACAATGTCATTTATTTACAACTGCATCAAAAAGAATAAAGTGCCTAGAAATAATTTAACCAAGAAGATGAAACTTCTTTATTGAAAACTGTAAGTCATTAATGAAAATAATTGAAGACCCTAATAAATGGAAAGATATCCTGTGCTCCTGAATTAGAACTAATATTGTTTAAACGTCCATAGTACCCAACACAATACAAAGATTCAATACAATCCCTATGAAAATTCCAATGGGAATTTTTACAGAAATAGGACAAACAAGCCTAACATTTGTATGGAACAATAAGACACACCAAATAGCCAAAGCAATATTGAGGAAAAACAAAGCTGAAAGCATCATGCTTCCTAATTTCAAACTGTATTACAAAGTTATACTAATTAAAACAGTAGAATTAGCATAAAAACAGAAATAGATCAAATAGAACAGAAAACTGCCTGGGAATAAATCCATACATATACAGTCACCTAATTTACAACAAAGGAACCAAGAACATGCATAGGGAAAGAACAGTCTCTTCAAAAGACAGTGCTACAAGGGTGCCTAGGTGGTTCAGTTGGTTAAGCAGCCAATTTGGGCACAGGTCATGATCTCCTGATTCATGAGTTCAAGCTCCACGTTGTGCTCTGTGCTGACAGCTCAGAGCCTGAAACCTACTTCAGATTCTGTGTCTCCCTTTCTCCCTGTCCCTTCCCTGTTCACACTGTCTTTCTCTCTCTCAAAAATAAATTTTAAAATATTTTTTAAAGTGCCGCAAAAATTAAATAGCCACATGCAAAAGATTAAAACTGGATTACTACCTTACACTATACACAAAAATAAGTTCTAAATAGATAAAATACTTGAACATAGGACCTGAAACTATAAAAGTCCTAAAAGAAAACCTAGGCAGTGACACATATCTTGCCAATGATTTCTTTTTTGAATCTGACATTAAAAGCAAAAGCACTAAATACAAAAATAAACAGGACTACAACAAACTAAAAAGCTTCTGCACAGCAAAGGAAATCACCAACAAAATTAAAAGGAAACCTACTGAATGAGAGAATAAATTTGCAAATTATGAAAAAGGTTAATATCAAGAACTCATACAACTCAACAGCAAAAACCAATCCAATTAAGAAATGTAAAAATCTGAACATTTTCCAAAGAAGATATACCAATGGCCAATGGGTACATGAAAAGACGTCCAACATTAATCATCAGGGAAATACAAATCAAAAGCACAATGAGATATCACCTCACACCCTGTAGAATGGCTATTATAAAAAAGACAAGAAACAAGAGTTGGTCAGGATGTCAAGAAAAGGGAACCCTAGTGCACTGAAAGTGAGATTGGAAATTGGTGCAGTCACTCAGGAAAACACTATGGAGAATCCTCAAAAGATTAAAAATACAACTACCATATGATGTAGCAATTCCACTTCTGGGTATTTATCCCATGCAAATGAAAAAAACAACTCAAAAAGATATATGAACCCTTATGTTCACTGCAGCATTATTTATAATAGCCAAGATATGGAAACAACCTAAGCATCCACTGACAGATGAATGAATAAAGAAATTGTGGTTTACATAAATATAATGGACTGCTACTAAGCCATATAAAAAAGAATGAAATCTTGTCATTTGTGACAATATGGATGGACCTAGAGGATATCATGCAAAGTTAAATATGTAGGACTGGAAAACAAACATGATATGATTTCTCTTATATATGGGATAAAAATTTTTTTAATTTAAAACAAAACACAAATTCATAGATAGAGAACACATTGGTGGTTGCAAGGTGGAGTTGCTTGGGCGGGTGAAATGGGTGGAAAAGGTCAAAGGCACAAACTTCAAGTTATAAAAAATAAATGTCAGAGGGATGTAATGTACAGCATGTTGACTACAGTTAATAATTCTTAATTGCATATTGAGTAGATCTTACAAATCCTCATCACAAGAAAAAACTGTAACTCTGTATGGTGATGAATGTTAACTAGGTATGTATTGATGATTATTTTGCCAAATATACAAATACTGAATTGTTATGTTATACACCTGAAATTAATATAATGTTACTGTCAATTATACCTTAATTCTAAAACAAGAAAAAAGAAAGAAAAGGAAACACTAGGACCTTTAGAGTCTACAATGGTCCTTGGATTTTTTTTTAATTCCTACTTTAACTATTCAGGGTGATTTGCTTATTTACACTCATCTGGGTTATTATTATATCCTTATAAAAGATCAATTTACTATAAGCCTTCCTTTCTAATCCATAAGATGTTAGTAGTTTAATACTCCTAAAGAGATTATCTTAAACCAAAACTCTTCAAAGGGATTCCTCTGCTGCCTTACAAATTAAATAGGTAATCTTCACCCTAGTGAAGAAGAAGAAGAGGAAGAAGGAGGAGGAGGAGGAGGAGGTGGAGCCAGGAGAGAAAAAGAGAAGGGGAAGTGGATGGAGAAGAGGAGGGGCAGGGGAGGGCAGGAGGGTGAAGAGGTAGAGAGGATGAAGAAATCCTTTATAAAGTACCCCCACTAACTTCCAAACCTTGTCTTATATTTCTCTCATATTTTTATTTGACAAGGCTAGAAAACAGTATGACCATCTGTTATTTGGAAATATCCCACAGTTTTCAACAGTTCCTGTTCAGCTCAAGTAATCATCTTGTCCTGGAGTGGCCTTGTCTCACCCTTACCCTTAATTATTTCCTGTAACAAGTATAGCCATTTCTCAATCCTTTAAAATCCTTTTCAATTGCTTTTACACTGATACATTTTTTTAACTACTAGCATGAACTTGACCTTTAGATTAAAGAGCTTCCCCTTTTATTTAAATATATAAAGGATACAGACATTGAAACCTTGTAACAGTGATTACTTTATGCCTTAAAGTAAAATTATATATATTAAAATGTGAAAATCTATTAAATATAAAAAAGTAAATGCTCCTTCAATATTGATTTAGATAGCTACTTCCTTGAGAAAAGTGTTAGTTCTGTACCATATGTTCTTCCTATCACAGTGCCTCTTGCACATTTAAGAATTCGATAAACATTTTGTGAATTGAGATATATTTTACTAGAGCAAAACATACATGTATACAATCACTGAGGGGACCTTTAGATTCTCAGTTAAATGATAAATGGTAGAGATTTTTTTTTAACTATTATCTTTTTTACTTAATTTAACATTATTTTATTTTGTTTTAAACTAGTGTATATAGAACCATGTCTGTGGAGAGCTGCCAGAAGAGCTGCCAGGGGAAGAGATGTGTGCCTCGGCCTAAGATCAGCCACCTGCAGGGCAGGACAGTGTTATCACTCCCAGCTCAAGGCCGGACACAGCTTGGCTGGACTTTCTTATCGGCTCCTCAGATGCTGTGCTAAAACTACAGCTTTTGTTTTTTCTTTACCCTAGTCTTTTCACGTGACCCTGTTTCTTAGGAACTGACCTGCGCTTTCTGCTCTTTATAAGATGCTTGTGTTTTCTCAATAAGCTGAGGCTTGATCAGAAACTTTGTCTTGCCTCCATTCTCATGTGCCCCCTGCCCCCCAATTCTCACTCCCTCCCTCAGGACCTGCGTTGACTGACCTGCGGGCCGGGTCACATGTCAGAACACTGTTTTTGTTAAACACCACAAATTTAAAATTTGTTCAGCCTAGGGCAACAGGGTGGCTCAGTTGGTTAAGCATCCAACTCTTGATTTCAACTCAGGTCATGATCTCACAGTTTGTGAGATCAAGTCCCACATCAGGCTCTGAGCTGACAGCATGGAGCTGGCTTCGGATTCTCTCTCTCCTGCTCTCACTGCCTCCCCTGCATGTGTGCTCGCTCTCTCAAAATAAACAAACATTTAAAACAAATAAGTGAAATTTGTTCAGTCCAATTTGTTGATTAAACTCTGCATCTGGACTGTATTTGTTAAGTTACACAAAAATAATTGTATCTTAAGCAATTTTGAAAAAAATTTTTTTAATGTTTATTTATTTATTTTGAGGGAAAGAGAGAAAGCATGCATGGGTGGGGAAGCAGCAGAGAGCTAGGAGAGAGAAGATCCCAAGGAGGCTCCATACTGTCAGTGCAGAGCTCAACTTGGGGCTTGATCTCAAGAGTTGTGAGACCATTAACTGAGCCAAAGTCAGATGCTTAACTGACTGAGCTACCCAGGCACCCTAAATTATTTAACTTTTTATTTATAGTCTTCATAAATGCACAAATAACAAGTCTACAGCTGAATGAATTATCACAAAGTGAATAAAACCATGACACCATTACTTGGTCAAACAAATTGAAATAAATATCTGAGAGGATGCCCTCCTGCACTGTCCCAAGTGACAGACTTATTCTCTTTTCTCAAGGAAATCATTATTCTGACTTCTTTCAAAATAGTTTGTGTGTTTTTAGATTTTGTTGGAAGCCATTTCTGAACGAAGTTGAGAAAACTCCCTGTGAGGTGAGGCAAATTTGCAAGGCCATTTGCCATCAGATGGTGACTGATATCCACCCCCACTCAATTATTTTTGAGAGCACAGACCTCCAAGGCACCTTGCTGAATGATATCAGGAGTGACTTGTCCCTTATCCTAAAATATGCTGATTGCACCTCATGAAGAAACTTCTTGTAGGAACTTCTGTGTTTATGGGAGCAAATATTTGCATTTCTTAAGAATCCTGTTTTTCTTGTACTTCCCTTTAAGCAAACAGGCTACTAACTCTTGCTCACAAAGAACTAACTTTTCCCTTCACTATGCTAAAAACATTGTCTTGTGTTTAAATGCTAAAGATACCTTCCTTCCCCATATGATAAGCATCTAAATCACCAACATCAATCACTATTAATAAAGATTATGCATGACTCTTCTACCAATCTATGTTCTGGGAAATTTTTACATACCAAAGAAATTTGTCATCAGAAATCTTGTCTAGGGCAAATGCCACTTCTGTGCTGTGCCCCATACATTTTTCTATAAATAAAGGCGACTTTCAGATCAGTGCAGAGATGTCTGCCTAGTGATCAGAAAGAAACTCATGGCTCTCATTCCCTCCCCTGTTCACTGAAACCATCCAACCTTCATGAAGCCCTGGACCTGCTGGAGCTGGACTCTGGCAAGATTTTATACAATAAGTAGGATCATACAACATTATACTATTTTGTGTTTCTTTTACCCAACATTATACTTGTGAGATTCATCTGTGCTTTAAAAAAATGTTTCTTCATAGCTATTGTATACTTATTCTATGAACATATCATTATTTTATAGCTGATGGAAATCTGGATGGTTTCCAATATGAACTTATAAATAAAGCTGTTACAGACACTCTTGCATATGTGTTATGTGACATGTATGTATACTTTTGTGGCATATCCAGGAATGAAAGGCTTTAATAATAACATATATATATTTTCAGTTTTAGAAGATAGTGACAATTTTCCAATTGTTTACATTATCACAAATTGGTAGCATTTTACACAGATTATACTATACTTTTAGTGTGTTAGATTTCCTACAGCTTCACATTCTCACCAATAGTCACCATTGTCTAATTTTCATGTATTTATTCATATATGTCTATATTTTAGCCATTCAGTTTGTGTGGTGATAGTTCATTGTAGTTTTTGTTTGCATTTCTTTGATGGCTAAAAGGTTGAACATATCTTCATGTATTTACTGGTTATTGGTAGCTATCTGTTTTTCATGAAGTGACAATTGAATTCTGTTGCCTATTTTTGGTGGGATGGTTTGTTTTTATGTTTTGATTTATGCAAGTTCTTCACGTTTTCTAGGATTTTTACTGGTTATATATCTTGCAAATATATTTCCTGTTATGTGGCTATAATTTCACCAACCTTCCTCATGCTGTCAATTGATGATCACAAGATCACAGTTCCAATGTACCTCTTTCCAGTTCATCCATTTTTGTGCTCTATTTAAAAATATTTTCAAGGCACCTGGGTAACTCAGTTGGTTGAGTGTCCAACTCTTCACTTCGGCTCAGGTCAAGATCTCATGGTTCCTTAATTTAAACCCCACATCAGGCTCTGTGCTCACAATGCAAAACCTGCTTGGGTTTTTCTTTTTCTCTCTCTCTCTCTCTCTACCTTTCCCCTGCACTTACTCTCTCTCTCTCTCTCAATAAATTAAACAAACTTTAAATTTAAAAAAATAAAAAATATTTTCTTACCCAGTGTTCTTGAAAACAGTTTCCCATAAACTATACTATTTTAAGCAAAGCATGAAAAATGTCCTATATTGACCAGCATTTTATTTTTTTACTTCCCTTGGATCTTGTATTGAGTGTTCTTCAGCATCATTTTCAAAACTACCACCTTTTCCTAGTATTGTATAGTAGTAAATTTTTACAAAGAAACTATAATTTTATAGCAGGTATTTGATTGAATTTATTTTCTCCCAAGATATTGGGAGAAAATAAAATTTCATAACTTTGCTTTCAAATGAATTTTAATGGTCATATGTAAATTTTCAAATTGTGCTTATTCAAAAATAGCTTAAATGGTATAAATACTCTCTTTCTCCAACACATAGTAACTGTCTGCATTTTCCATTATGTTATTTTGGCAATATCTATAATTGCTTAGTTTTTATTATAACATTATTGCTCACTGTCTTCTAAAATTAGAAGTAATGCCATTATAAATGGTTGGCAGGCATTATCATTTAAACAAAAGTTTAGCAACTTAATCACATATCAAATCAAACTTATGATTGATAAAATGAATAGTAATCACATACTTATAACGTTCTTTATTTTTCAAACATCCAAAATAGTATAAATTAATAGCCAATGCTGATCACTGTGACAGAACTGAAACTAATTACTGGAAAAATGGTGAAGTAAATATTAAGAATGTGAGTGACACATAAATTTCTCAGAGGCAGTGACTAAATCCAAATATCTTATCTATTTATCATGTTAACTACTTAGTGCAATGGCTTTCAAAACCCATGTACATAAAAAGCCCACATGAGCTGGTTAAAATTACAAATTCCTAATTCCCACACTTAATGACTTTCTAGACCCAATGTTGGTCTAGAAATCTGAGTATCTGAGGTCTCCAAAGATAATGATACAGACAATGAGTATAAAATCCACTCAGGATTAAGCTTGTTCTGGGAAGCTCTGTAAAGTACAAGGAGTCTATGAGCAACATACTGTGGTTCCGATTTTTCTCTTGTTCATTCTTGACACATATTCATATTCTTGTACACATATTCATGGTACTTGCATGGACCAGTCCCAGACTGAGCAAGGTATGTGGTAAGGGTTCTCTCCTTTTAATTATTTTAGTGTATTTCTTTATTTTGGAAGATACAGAGATGGTACTAATGGGAGAAGAACAGAGAGAGGGAGAGAGAGAATCTCAAGCAGGCTCCATGCACCAAAGCAGAGCCCAACATGGGGCTTGAACACACAAAACTATGAGATCATGACCTGAGCGGATTCCAAGAGTTGGACACTTACCCAACTGAACCACCCGGGTACCCAAAGGGGATCTCTCGTAATTAAGAATGATCATTGGAACATAACCTCTGACTGAACATCCCATAGATACTTCTCCAAAATTATATTCATTCTTATAAAAAGTTTTACTGAAAGCACTTAATAATACTAAATTCTTATTAATTGATACTTTTACTGGTATTTTACTATCTTCCCAGGGCCATTTCTATGTTTAAAAATGAACTTTTAGTAATTTAATAATGCAATATAAGGTTTCCTAGAAACCTGTTGGAATTGTAGATAAAGAAGTGGTAAATGAAAAAAACTCCTGTGTGTGTGTGTGCGCGCATGTGTGCAGGAGTGCGCACTTACTTTGGTAAGTCTTACATAGTAGAAGGTTTGGCTCTATACAACACCAAACACCAAGGCCCTAGAATGATACAGAGCCTGGCTTGGAGTTGGTCTCTAATACATATTCTTTGAATAGCTGAGGGGATAACTGTGTTGAGAAATGAGTGTTTATAGGCTAGATGAGGGGAGTTGGTGAAGGCAGATTTGAGGAAACCACTGGCAAGAAAAAAGGAATACTGCTTACTCCCTGAGAGAACAGAATACTCTGGAAACTAGAGCTACAATTCCAAGATGGAGAAGCAAGTTCACACAAAAGTTATCTTCTTCTATGAGGTCATAAGCACAGTTATTTGCTAAAACTGAACAAGTATGATTAGAGTCTAAGAATTGTATTAAATGATTGAATAAAGGCTATAATGAATATAAAAATTTTCTCCTGCTTTCTTTTTGGGGGGTGGGATAGGTAGGGTTTTTTTTTCTTTTTTCTTTTTTTTTTTCTTTTGGTTTGCTTTGGTTTGTTTGTTTATATAAGAAACAATTAGGATTGTCTGGTGACTTTAATCCATTTGAGTAGGTAAATGCATAATAGCATCAATCTGTGGGTCTGGATCCTCTATAGTTGTCTTCTGCAGCCTAAAATAGACCTTATGGATGGTAATATTCCTCCCTAGTGTTAGGCCAGAGAACCACTAAAACAGAAGAAAAGGTCAGCAAAAAGGAATAAAATATATGATAAACATATGAATAAAGGATAAAGAGAAAGAAGTAAAAATGGAGATAGTTTGATAGTGAAAGAGACAGGATAGATGGACTTTGAGGGCAGTATGCTAGGTGAAATAAGTCAGAGAAACACAAATACCTTATGATATCACTTTTATGTGGAATCTAAAAAAGCTGAACTCAAAGAAACAGAGTAAAATGGTGGTTATCAGCGGCTACAGGGAAGGGGAACAGGGGCCATGTTGGTCAAAGTATATACACTGATAGTTAGACCATGAATCAATTCTGAGGCTCTAATGCACAGCACTGTAACTATAGTTAACAACTCTGTATTATATACTTGAAAGTTGCTAGGAGACTAGATCTTAAATGTTCTCACCACAAAAGAGAAATGATAATTATGTGATTGTGATGGAGGTGTTACCTAATGCTAAGATGGTAATCATACTACAACACACAAATGTATCAAATCAACATGTTGCACATGTTAAACGGCCACAATGTGATGTGTCAATTATATCTCAGTAAAAATACTGACAAGGTTATGTTGCAATTGAAGTCAACATAAAGAAGACAGAAAACAGAAAATGTTGCATGCTGTGGGTACAGATGTATTTGTAGTTACATTTTCACAATAGAGTTGTTCTAGTTGTGATCATTCAGATAGGGTGTTCAAGTCAAGTGCATTCTGCAGGAATGATTTACGGTTCAGAGAAGATCATACTAAGATGGAAAATATGGTATAGCTGGATAACATGAGCCACAAAGGAAGAATGGTTTTAACAGCCTTCGAAGAATGATGGGAGAGAATGGCAGTGGAGAAGAAAGATAATATCAACCTGTATCTTTTTTATTGACCAAGAGGTTTCTATTCAAGATGTTTTATGAGTAATTATATCATTATAGAATATACACATTTCAATTGAGAACAGAAATTGATAAAACTTTTATAAAAAAAAAAAAAAGAATTGGATCAGAATGAGATGACAACCCTGTCCTCTGCCTCACGCCCCTGCTACCAAAACATAGAAAAGCTGGATACAGAAACATACATACCTGGGCTCTTAAGAAAGAAAGATCCTCAGAAGCCAAATGAAAAAGTAACTCATAACCAACATATGAAAGCTGACTATCTTGTCATTTCTATTCCCATTAGCCTGGGAATAAAAATCCAAGTAGCTTGGAAATGCAGAGAATGGAGAAACAAGTTAGCCCGCACCATGAGACAATGTTCATGTAAGACATTTTGTAAGGTAATTAGTCTGGTGTCTCCAAAAAAATCAGTGACACAGAAAGAATATGTGAACTCCTCTAGATTGGGTTAAGCAAAGGGGGAAAGAGTAATAATGCATAATCAAATGCAGTGATCCTGTTAAAAAAACAAAACAAACAAACAAACAAAAACTCCAAAGTAATATTTTGGAGCAATCACAGAAATATCAACAAAGACAGAATATTTAAAAAATGTCTATAAATTACAAAACTAACAAAATATGGCAACTGTTGGTAAAGATAGTGTATATCTAGACTGTTCATTGCATTATTCTAATTTCATCTGTTTAGTAACTTTCAAATAAAATTAACAAATGTAGAAAAATAAAATATACAATGCTAACAACAATTAGCTATTCTTAGATAACTTTGCATTTATAGGAAACTGGAAGATTTGATTTAAGATAAGGAAACAAATTATAACAGAAAACTAACTCTGGTAAATATTACCTCTTTTTTTTTTTAATAGTTTATTGTCAAATTGGTTTCCATACAACACCCAGTGCTCTTCCCCACAAGTGCCCTCCTCCATCACCACCACCTCTTTTCCCCTCTTCCCCTTCTCCTTCAACCCTCAGTTCATTTTTGGCATTCAATAGTCTCTCAAGTTTGCATACCTCTCTCTCCCCCCAACTCTCTTTCCCTCTCCCCTCCCCCTGGTCCTCCATCAGGTTTCTCCTGTTTTCCTGTTAGACTTATGAGTGCAAACATATGGTTTCTGTCCTTCTCTGCCTGACTTATTTCGCTTAGCATGACACCCTCAAGGCCCATCCACTTTCCTACAAATGGCCAGATTTCATTCTTTCTCATTGCCATGTAGTACTCCATTGTGTATATATACCACATCTTCTGGATCCACTCATCAGGTGATGGACATTTAGGTTCTTTCCATGTTTTTGCTATTGTTGACAGTGCTGCTATGAACATTGGGGAACATGTGCTCCTATGCATCAGCATTTCTCTATCTCTTGGGTAAATCCCTAGCAGTGTTATTGCTGGGTCATAAGGGAGTTCTATGGATAGTTTTTTGAGGAGCCTCCACACTGTTTTCCAGAGCGGCTACACCAGTTTACATTGCCACCAACAGTGTAGGAGGGTGCCCGTCTCTCCACACCCTTGCCAGCATCTATAGTCTCTTGATTTGTTCATTTTAGCCACTCTGACTGGTGTGAGGTGGTATCTCAGTGTGGTTTTGATTTGTGTTTCCCTGATGATGAGTGATGTTGAGCATCGTTTCATGTGCCTGTAGGCCATCTGGATGTCCTCTTTGGAGAAG
>PJEM01004493.1:47695-152440 GCA_004023845.1 Helogale parvula | reverse complement strand
CCTCTGTGACTCGAGGCTCAATCTCAGGAACCGTGAAACAATGACCTGAGCCCCTCAGGCGCCCCAGGATCTACTCTTTTAGCAACTTTCTTTTTTCTTTTTTTTTTTTTTAAGTTTTAAATGTTTTTAGTTTATTTTTTTAATTTATTTTTTTTAATGTTTTATTTATTTTTGATACAGAGAGAGACAGAGCATGAGAAGGGGAGGGGCAGAGAGAGAAGGAGACACAGAATCTGAAGCAGGCTCCAGGCTCTGAGCTAGCTGTCAGCACAGAGCCTGACGCGGGGCTCGAACTCAGAAACGTGAGATCTGACCTGAGCTGAAGTTGGAGGCTTAACCAACTGAGCCACCCAGGCGCCCCTCTTTTTTCTTTAAATAGTTTATTGCCAAGTTGGTTTTCGTATAACGCCCAGTACTCTTCCCCACAAATGCCCCTTAGCAACTTTCAAATATGCTTACAGTATTAACTATACTCACCATGCTGTACATTGCATTCCTCAGATTTTTAAAAATTTTATTATTTTTTAAAGACTTTATTTTTAAGTAATCTGTATACCCAACGTGGGGCTTGAACTCATAATCCTGAGTTCAAGAGTAGCGTGATCTACCAACTGAGCCAATCAGATTTTTTCCTATGGTTTTTATTTATCTATTTTAAAAAAGAGAGAGTAAGAGAGAGCTTGTGCATGAGCAGGGGAGGGGCAAGCAGGGGTGGGGGTAGAGAGAGAATTCCAAACAGGCTCCACGTTGTCAGCACAGAGCCTGATGCAGGGCTTGAACTATAAACTGTGAGATCATGACCAGCCCAGAAATCAAGAGCCAAATGCTCAACCAGCTAAGCCACCCAAGCACCCAAGATTTTGTATTTTTTATTATGATCCAGTCTTTTTTTTTATTATGTTTTTTTCAAAATTTCACTATAACGTGCAGTGTTTCAGGTTTACAATATAGTGATTCAACAATTCCATACATCAGCCCCGTGCTTGTCACAATAACTGTATTCTTAATCCCTTCATCTGTTTCATCCCATCCCCCTCCCCGCCTCCGCTCTGATAATGACCAGTTTGTTCTCTGTATTTAACAGCCTGGTTTTCTGTTTGTCCTTTTCTTTGTTCTTTGTTTCTTAAATTCCATACGAGACTAAAACATCTGGTGTTTGTCTTTCTCTGATTGACTTATTTCCCTTACCATTGTAACCCCTAGATCCAGCCATGTTGTTGTAAGTGACAAGATTTCATCCATTTTTGTGGCTGAATAATATTCCATTGTGTGTGTGTGTTTGTATGTATGTGTGTGTATATTTCACATCTTTTTTATTTGTCTGTTGATGGACCCTTGGGCTTCTTCCGTTATTTGGCTGTTGTAAATAATGCTGCAAGAAACATAGGGCTCCCTCTATCCTGCTGGATTGGTGTTTTCACGTTCTTAGGAAATACCCAACAGTGGAATTACCGCATCATATGGTAGTTCTATTTTTAATTTTTTGTGGCGCTCCGAACCATTTCCACAGCGCCTGCCCCAGTTTGCATTCCCCCCAACAGTGCACGGGGGCTTCTTTTCCCCCCACATCCTCTCAAACACTTGCTTCTTGTATTTTTGATGTTAGCCATTCTGATAGGTGTGAGGCGATAGCTCACTGTGGTTCTGATTTGCATTCCCCTGATAATTAGTCATGTTGAGCATCATTTCATGTGTCTGTTATCCATCCACAGGTCTTCTTTGCAGAAATGTCTATTCATGTCTTCTGCTCACTTTTAATTGGATTATTATTATTATTACTATTGGTATTGATTTGAGTTTTTTAAAAAATAAATTTCTTTAAAAAAATAAATTTCTTTTAACGTTTTATTTATTTTTGAGAGAGAGAGAGACACAGAGAGGGAGACACAGACTCAGAAGCAGGCTCCAGGCTCTGAGCTGTCAGCACAGAGCCCGACGCAGGGCTCAAACCCACGAACTGTGAGATCATGATCTGAGCTGAAGTTGGCTGCTTAACCCACTGAGCCACCCAGGAGCCCCTTTTGAGTTCTTCATATATTTTTATATTAACCCCTCATCAGATATGTCGTTTGTAAATATCTTTTCCCATTCATTAGATTGTCTTTTAGTTTTGTTGATTTTTTTCCTTACCGTGCAGAAACTTTGTACTTTGATGTAATCATAATAGTTTTTATTTCTCGGCTCCTACTCTAATCTTGACTATTTCCTTCCTTCTGTGGGTGTTACATTTTGTTTGTTCTTCTTTCCCTAGCTTCCTTAAGTGTAAGTTTAGGTTATATACTTGATATTTTTCTAGTGTCTTGATGTAGAACTGTATTGCCTTCAACTTGCCTCTTAGAACCCCTTTCGGGCTTTCCAAAACTTTTGGACGATTGTGTTTTCATTTTCATTTGTTCCTATGTAAATCTGATTTCTTCTTTGAGTTCTTGTTCAATAGCATGTTATTTAACCTCCAAGTAGTTGTGGTCTTTCCAAATTTGGGGGGGGGTGATTTCTAGTTTTATGGCATTGTGGGTCAGAAAAGATACACGGTATGGCTTCAGTCACTGTGAACTTGTCGAGACTTTTTGTGGCCTAATATGCGATCTCTTCTGGAGAGTGTTCCGTGTGCACGTGAAAAAAAAATGTGTTCTTCTGTTGTAGGGTGGAGTTTTCTGAACATATCTGTCAAGTACATCTGGACAGTGTGTCATTCAACGCCACTGTTTCCTTGTTGATTTTCTGTTTAGATGATCTGTCCGTTGACGTGAGGTGTTACAGTTCTCTGCCAATGTGGTATTGGTATTGATTAGTTCCTTTATGTTTGTTATTAACTACTTTATGTGTTTGGGTCCTGCCGTGCTGGGGGGTGTAAATATTTACAATTGTCATATCCTCTTCTTGACTCGTCCCCGTTATTACTATGTAGTGTCCCTCCTTGTCTCTTGTTACAGTCTTTGTTTTAAAGTCTATTTTGTTCTATATAAGCGTTGCTAACCCGTCTTTGTTTTGACATCCATTTTGCATGACAAACATTCCTCCATCTCTTCACGTTTAACCTGCAGGTGTCTTTCAATCTAAAATGAACCTCTTGTAGGCAGGATACAGATGGTCTTGTTTGTGTGTGTGTGTGTGTGTGTGTGTGTGTGTGCGCGCACTCTCTCGCCCTATGTCTTTTTATTGCAGCACTTAGTGCATTTATATTCAAAGTAATTGTTGATAGATATGTATTTATTGATTTTATTACTTGTTTTTGGTTGTTTTTGTAGATTTTCTCTGATCCTTTCTTCTCTTTCTGTCTTTTATGGTTCGCTGGCTTTCTTTAGTGATATACTTGGATACCTTTCTCTTTATTCTTTGCATATCTATTACTGGTTTTTGATTTGTGGTTACCATTAGGTTTGTCGGTAAACTCTTCTACACGTAACAGTCTATGTTAAGTGATGATCACTTAGTTTGAAACTATTCTTTACTCCTCCCCCTGCCTCCTATGTTTTAGGTATGTGGTATTTCATATCCTTTTATTTGAAGTCTTTTAACTTATTTTTACAGATATACTTACTTTTACTGCTTTTGTGCTTCCAACATTTTGACTCTCACTTATGGTTTTTCTTTCCATTCAAAGAGCCCCCTTTGATATTTCTTATAGGGCTGGGTTGGTGGTCATGAACTTCTTTAGTTTTTGTTTCTTGAGACACTCCTCACCTCTCCTTCTACTCTGAAAGATGGACCTGCTGGATAGAATTTTCGTGGCTGTAGAATTTTCCCTTTCAGCATTATGTATCATGTCACTCCTTCTGGCCTGCAAAGTTTCTGCTGAAAAATCCACTGACGGCCTGATGGGGTTTTCCTTGTATGTAACTGTTTTCTTTTCTCTGGCTGCTTCTGAATGGTTTTCTTTAGCACTACTTTTTGTCATTTTAATTACTGTGTGTCTTGGTGTAGACCTCCTTGGGTTGATTTTGTTGGGGGTCCTCTGTGCCTCCCGGACCTGGATCTCTGTTTCTCTCTTCAGATTAAGGACGTTTTCAGCTATTGTTTTTTCAAATAAATGTTCTGCCCCCATTGTTTCTCTTCTTCTTGGATCCCCGTAATGCAAATGTTATTACGCTTGATGGATCACTGAGTTCCCTAAGTTTATCCTTGTTTTGCATAATTCTTTTTCCTCTCACTTGCTCAGCTTGATTACTTTCCATTACTCTGTCTTCCAGGTCATTAATTTGTCCCTCTACTTCCTGTAGCCTGCTACTTATACCATCAAGGGTATTTTTAATTTCAACGATTGTGTTCTTCAACTCTGATTGGTTCTTTTTTTTTTTTTTCTTTGTTAAGGGTCTCTCTGATGTCCTTCCCTCTTTTCTCAAATCCAGGGAGTATTTTTATGATCATTACTTTAAATTCTCTTTTGGGCATTTACTTGTGTGTTTTGCTTAAGTCTCTTGCTGTGGTTTTTGTCCGGTTCTTTCACGTGGGACAGATTCCCGTGTCTTCTCATTTTACCTAGCTCTCTGTGTCTGTTTCTGTTCTTAGGAAAGTCACCTACATCCTTTGCTCTTCCAGCAGTAGTGATGGGCGGGGCATCCGTTTTCAACAAGGGGGTGCTGCTCCTCTTCCCCAGGGGACGCACAGCCACTGCAGTGACCGAGGTGGCCATCGCTGCTCCTCGAAGCGGAGGGGGTTGGGTGGGTGGCGCAGTTTTAACAGGGTGCAGGCGTCCTCCTAGGAGGTCGGGAGATGCAGTGTTGGCAAGGTTCGCACCTGTGTTTTGGGGGAGGGGACCTGCAGACCCGGGAGTGAGGCAGGGCTGGCAGAAGGGGGCAGGACCCAATGTAAGCCAGTTAGTTAGTGAATGGCAGGGTGCCTCACTGCTTCCTGCAAGGGGCTGCGTGCTGATGCTGGGAGGCAGGGGAGGGAAATGGCACCTGCCAGCTCCTTTATTCCTGGAGCAGTCCCTCAGGGGACTCTGAGATTAGTAATGACCTCTCCCTCCTCTGTGCCCAGGTGGTTGTTCCAACCGCTGCCTCTGCTGGACCGCTGCAGGCTGTGTGATCCGCCGTCTCTGTAAGGGTGGGGACTCAGCTTCCTGGTGCCCTCAGGGCTCCCCCCGAGCTGCCTGCTTTTTAAAGGTTCAGGCTTTATGTCCAGCCCGCGGTACGAACTCCTGAAATTCGGCCCCTCTCATGTTCAGTGCCAAATGCTATGTGGGTTGTCCTTCCTGCGCAGGCTCCTGGGTGTGATGCTCTGTTTCTCACCCTCTCCGGGCCCTGGTTCCCCATCTCTGCTGGCCAGACCCATGGGGCTAAGCTCTCGGCCCCATGCCTGGCCTCTCCATTGTGGCCTCTTTTCTACATCTAGTTGTGGAGTTTGTTCTGCCGGCCTTTGGGTCATTTTCTGGGTTATTTGCACTGGTGAGAGTGTAATGTCATTGCATCCATGGGACGAGGTGAGTTTAGGGTCCTACTTCTTTGCCGTCTTCCTGGAAGTGACTCTTGCTTTTTTTTTTTTTTAATCCATTCCGTTGCCCTAATTGTTTTTTTTCTGTTTATTTATTTATTTTTTAACATATGCAATTATTTTCCATCATTTACACTACAGTAGTTGCAATGACACTCCAAACAGAAAAGCAAAGTAAAAAATCAAAACCCCAACTTCTATATCATGTAATTAGACTTATACAGAAATTAGAAGGTTATGTAACAGCTAGTTAATCACCTAATTTCACAGCTGTCTGAAGTGGCCATCGTTCAATAGCAGCTTATCTATGATACATTCAAGATACATGATACAATTTATTACTTGCCCATAAGCTAAAACACAGCCTGCTTAATACCTTTCCTTAAATTCCACCTCTATACTACAGTATACTTGAGATCCATGCCAAAAAGTAGCTACCTTTTATATAGGAAATGGATGATTAAGTCTTTGGTGTTGTAAAAGCAACTTCATTTAAACATAACCATCTCCTCCACCAAAAAAAGAAGAGGAAAAAAAAAGTAACGAAAATAATAAGGGAAAAACCCAAGACACACTTCCTAGGGGAAAAAAACAAAAACAAAAACAAAACAAACAAACAAAAAACACCAGCATGTAATTTCTGTCCTTGACGGAATGTATTAAATAAGCAAACACCACCAACAAGGAAAACAAGTACTACAATGTAAAAACATTAAAAAAAAGAAAACCCTCTCACATGCATAAATGAAAGATTGCACACAAAGAACTCACATCTTTTCAAGCTTCAATCGTAAATATTCTGCTACTATGTATTAAATACTGCATGCCTTGCCCAAGCTAAGATGAAACCACATCATAAATCAATAAGCATTTTGCATTTTCTTTCATTATCTACTCAAAGTCATGCCTACTGCACCTCTAACCATTTTATTAAATCTAATTATACAGCAAACACTCCCAAAATAAACTTAGATTGTATTGCAGTTTCACTTAACAGTATATAAAATGCTGTGTTGTGACAGGTATCAACTATCCATTAGATGCTCTAATTGTTTTGATTGGAGTGTTTAGTCCATTTTCATTCCAAGTAATTACAGATAGGTCTGGACTTACTACCATTTTGTTACTGTCTTGTCGTTTTTGTAGCTCTTCTCTAGCTCTCTTCTCTCACGCGTAGCTGGCTTTTTTTAGTGACATACTTGGATTCCTTTCTTTTTATGTTTTGCATGTCTATTAGCAGTTTTTGATTTGTGGTTACCATTAGGTTTGTACCTAACATCTTCTGTATCGTCTTCTATATTAAGTTGATGGTCACTTCATCTTGAACCCATTCTAAAAGCACTATTTACTCCTCTCCCCCCACATTTTAGGTATATGGTGTGATAGTTTATATCATTTTATTCAAGAGATTCATAATCTCTTGACTAATTTTTATAGATATACTTACTTTTGCTGCTTTTGTGCTTCCTACTTTTCTTTTTTCTTATTTAAAAAAATTTTTTTAAATGTTTTTATTTATTTTTGATACAGAGAGAGACAGAGCATGAGAAGGGGAGGGGCAGAGAGAGAAGGAGACACAGAACCGGAAGCAGGCTCCAGGCTCTGAGCTGTCAGCACAGAGCCAGACGCGGGGCTTGAACCCACAAACGTGAGATCTGACCTGAGCTGAAGTCGGAGGCTTAGCCGATTGAGCCACCCAGGCGCCCCACTTCCTACTTTTCAAACTCCTCTTTATGGTCTTTCCTTTCCAGTCAAAGAGCCCCCTTTAACATTTCTTACAAAGCTGGTTTAGCGGTGAAGAACTCCTTTAACTTTTGTCTGTCTAGGAACTTTTTACTCTCTTTTTTATATGAATGAAAGCCTTGCTGGATAGAGTATTTTTGGTTGCAGCTTTTTTCTTTCAGCACCTTGAATGTGCACCTTCTTCTGGCTCTGCAACATTTCTGGTGAAAAATTAGCTGATAACCTGATGGGATTTCCCTTGTATATATGTGTTTGCTCAATTTTAAGATTCCCTCTTTATTGTTGCTTTTTTCCATCTTTAAAAAAATTTTTGGGGTGCCTGGGTGGCTCAGTCGGTTAAGTGTCCGACTTCGGCTCAGGTCATGATCTCACAGTTTGTGGGTTTGAGCCCCATGTCAGGCTCTGTGCTGACAGTTAGGTCAGAGCCTGGAGCCTGCATCAGATTCTGTGTCTCCCTCTCTCTCTGACCCTCCTCTGCTCACGCTGTCTCTCTCTCTCTAAAATAAATGAAACATTTAAAAAAATTTTAAAAATAAATAAAAATAAAAAATTTTTTAATGTTTTTACTTATTCATTTGTTTATTTATTTATTTTTCATGTTTATCTATTTTTGAGAGAGAGAGAGAGAGACAGAGTGCAAGCAGGGGAAAGACAGAGAGAGAGAGGGAGATACAGAATCCAAAGCAGGTTCCAGTCTCCGAGCTGTTAGCGCAGAGCCCAACATGGGGCTTGAACCCGTGAACTGTCAGATCATGACCTGAGCCATAGTCGGATGCTCAACTGACTGAGCCACCCAGGCACCCCTACATTTTGCCGTCTTAATTGCTATGTGTCTTGGTGTGGATTTCCTTGGGTTGATTTTGTTGGGAGGGGGTCTTTTTGCCTCCTGGATCTAGATTTCTGTTTCCTTTTCTAGTTCAGGAAGTTTTCAGCTATTGTTTCTTCAAATAAATGTTCTACCCCCTTTTCTCTCTCTTTCTCTCTTGTCCTTCTGGGAACCCTAAAATGCAAATATTATTAGACTTGATGGTGCCTTGGAGTTCCCTAAATCTCTTCTCATTTTTTATTAGTCTTTTTCCTTTCTCTGGCTCAGCTTGATCGCTTTCCATTCCTCTGTCCTCCGGGTCACTGGTCCATTCTTCTGCTTCCTCTGGTCTAATATTTATTCCATCTAGTGTATTTTTTAATTTCAGTTATCAAGCTCTTCATCCTCTGATTGGTTCTTTTTTATGTTTTCTTTGTTCAGGGCTTCACTGGAATCCTTCACTGCTTTCTCAAGTCCAGTGAGTATCTTTATGACCATGACTTAAACTTCTCTATGAGCATATTACTTACCTCTGTTTCACTCACCGCTCTTGCTGTGGTCTGGTCCTGGTCTTTCATTTGGGACATAGTCCTCTCTCCTCTCATTTTTTCTAACTCTCGGTATCTGTTTCTCCTGTGTTAGGGAAGTCAGCTACGTCTCTTGGTCTTGAAAGTGGTGGTCTTATGAGGAAGAGGTCCTATAGTGCTGTGCAGTGGAGTGCCCTCTATGTGGATTCCGTGCACCCTACTCTTGTGACTGTGCTACATCTGCCTTTAGTCTAGTCACCTGCGGTGGCTCTTTGCCTATTTTAGCAGAGTTTGGTCCTCATGTTGTTAATGGGCCAGTCTGGGGCTGCTTTGGGCTTGAGTTGGGTCAGACCAGGCATATGCCAGAGCTGCGTTGTGCCAAACTGCAGGGCGCTCTCCCAGTGCTGTCCCCTGAGAAGCTTTCATTGGTAGATGGGGCCTGCAGCCAGACCAGACGTTCGTGATCGAGTACTGGTAGGTGTGATTTTAAGGAATTTATCCATTTCCTCTTGGTCACCTAATCTGTTGGTGTACAATTGTTTACAACATTCTTATGATAGTTCTGGTGTCTGTAAAATCCGTTGTAAGGTCTCCTCTTCCATTTCTGATTTCAGTTGTTGGAGTCGCCTCTCTCTCTCTCTCTCTCTTTTTTTCTTCGTTAATCCAGCTAAGTGTTTGTCAATTTTGTGGATCTTTTCAAAAGCCAACTTTTCACTTTGTTGATGCTTTTCTGTTGTTTTCTATTCTCTATTTCGTTTATCTCTGCTCTAATCTTTTATTATTTCCTTCCTCTGCTAGCTGGGGTTTAGTTCATTTTTCTTTTTCTAGTTCCCTGAGGTATGAAGTTAGCTTGCTGGTTTGAGATCTTCTTTTTTCATGTAAGCATCTACATGAAGTTTGCCGCTTACCCTTGCTTTCACGGCCTCTCATAAGATTTGGTATGTTCTTTCTATGTTCGTTTGTCTCGAGGTATTTTCTAATTTTCCTTGGAATTTATTCTTTGACCCATTGGTGACTTAACAGAGTGTTGTTTAATTTCCAGGAATTTGTGGGTTTTCCAGTTTTCCTTCTGCTACTGATTTCTTCTTTCCTTCCATTGTTATTGGAAAAAGACACCTTCTATGATTTCGATCTTTCACAATTTGTGAAGATTTGTTTTGTGGCCTACCATGTGGTTTATCTTGGAGAACGCTCTGTGTGTATTTGAGAAGAATGGACGTTCTGTTGTTGTCGGGTGATCTGTGTATGTCTGTTATGTATTAGTCTAGAGTATCATTCAAGTCCTGCATTTACTCATTGATCTTCTGTCTGGTTATTCTATTTCTTTCCTTTAAAAAATTTTGTACTGTGTTGAAAGGTAATACATTCAGAATTTTAGGGGCGCCTGGGTGGCTCAGTCGGTTAAGCATCCGGCTTCGGTGCAGATCATGGTCTCATGGTTTGTGGGTTCGAGCCCCGTGTCGGGCTCTGGGCTGACAGCTCAGAGCCTGGAACCTGCTTCAGATTCTGTTTCTCCCTCTCTCTCTGACCCTCCCCTGCTCATGCTGTCTCTCTCTCTCTCTCTCTCAAATAAATAAAGGCAGTAAAAATTTTTTTTTAAAGTATATGAGGTCCTTCCATTTTTGTCTCCTAGTTCTCCTCCCCAGAGGCACCCAGGGTCATCAGTATCTTGGTTTCTATGGGGGAGCTTGGAACAAAATATATATTTCTGGGCCCTTCCCAGAGTTTTTGATATTGTAGATCTGGGTAGGGGTCTGGAAAACTGTACTTTTAATAAGACTTTAAATAAGGTGATTCTGTCACTCCTGATCTGAGGATTACTGCTCTAATCATCTCTCAAATAAATGAACATAAGGCTCAGGCATGTAACTGAAAAGGACTAAGGCCCTGAGCAGGATAGGGTACTCAGGGTAGATAACTGAGCAGCAGACATTTCCCAGGAATAAGAGGCCATCAGAAAGAGCATTGCGCCTCTGGACAGTGGTGTGGAGTGATGGGGAGAAGCCCAGGCTGGAATTAGGAGCCCCGAGTTCTCACCCAGACGCTGGGGATGTTGGACCCCAGTCAGCACCCTCTCCGCCCTAGGTCTCCTGCCCGTGAAGTGAAGAGATTGGACAGGAGTCTCCAGGAGCTCCCTCCCCTCCAGCTCTCTCACTGGGGCCGTTCTAAGCCTCTGCTTTCCCATAGCGCATCCATGCACTTGTCACTGTGATGGAGAATGCGCGCATTCATATTCATCAGCCCCCTCCCCCTCTCAGATGTGTACTGAGCTTAAAGAGAGTTGTATTTTCTACATGGAGCATCTGGGAAGGGGATCCAGGCAGAGGTGTTAGTGTGGCAAGAATGAGCATGGCCTCTCTGGGGGCCAGGGGCTGCAATACGCTCAGCGTAAGTGGGATGGCAGGATTAGGGGGTGTGCTCTGGGAACCGGATGGAGAGGCAGGGAGCATCCAGGCATTAAGGGCTTTGTGAGCCGGGCTGAGGAGTTAGGGCTCTGTGCTAGAGGCATTAAGGAGGCATTGAAGGGGCGCCTGGGTGGCTCAGTCATCCAACTTTGGCTCAGGCCATGATCTCACAGTTTGCGAGGTCAAACCCCTGCATCAGGCTCTCTACTGTCGTGCAGAGTCTGCTTCGGATCCTCTGTCCCCCACCCTGCGCCCCTACCCTGCTTGTGCTTTCTCTTTCTCAAAAAATAAACATAAATAAACAAATAGGAGGCATTGGAAATTTTATATGGGAGAGTGATTCCTTCTAATTTAATTTTTAGGAAGAACACTCTGGCAGAAATATGGAAGGTAAAAAGCAGGGAGGCAGTCCAAGCATAAGGGAGACCAGGCAGAAGGCTGTGGCCTAAATCTGGGCAAGAAATGCCGCCGATGCGAATTGAAATAGTCGAACCCGAGAGAGTACATGGATTCAAGAGATACTGCGAAGAAAGGGTGGATGGGATTGGTAGCCAAGTGGGCAAGGAGATGAGAGAGATTTTAGTGATGCCTACCTTCTCTGAGTCTTCATGCTAGTGAAATCTTCCTAACTATTAAAAAGGTTTTATGCAAAAAAAAAAAAAGATGCTATTTTTGACAGAAGATTGGAAGCGTTGTGAGCTGCTTTTGAGGTGTGTCTCCCCCGCGTCAGAACTTGGCTTGGAAGAGCAGCCACACGCGCAGGGGGACCCCCATGGCCGACCTTTAAGAGGGCAGAGAGCCCGAGGAAGAGTTTCTGGGCCAGAAACATGGCCTCTGAGGTCACATGACACATAATAAAATGCACCTGCACCCACCATGAAATATAACACATCTAATTACGTAACATTAGCATTGCACTTGCCAGTTTGACAAATGTTACGTGTCGCAGGCAAACATTTATTAATTGCGGTGATGCTATTTTTAGCCTCCGAAGGCAATCTTTTCTGTTTGCTTCTCTGTCGCTTTTTGGGTTGCGGACGTTGAGCTCAGCCTCGGCCCCGTGGTGGGGGGGGGGGGGCATGGGGCGTGCCGAGGCCCGCGGGTAGCAGATTCGGGGAGCCTGGCTGCATCAACAGAAGGAGCTTTCTACCCACGAGAGAGCTGCTCCCTCAGAGGAGGTTCCTGTTCCTGGCGATGATTTTATTTCAGGCCGGCTAACACACCCTCCGCACCTGCTGCACGCCAGGCACCGTCCGGCCATCAGACATGCTGCGGGAAGGATTTCTGGCCTTAATGGGAAGCAGGAAAGCATGTCTCTGGAGTCCCTTCGTGTTTAATGATTTCCTGGGCATGAAGGCCCTGTCTAGCAGGCTGCCATTCAAAGTGTGATTCCTGAACCGGCAGTGTTGGGGGGGAGCTCGTTAGAAATGCGGATCTCGGAGCCCTCCCCCACCCCCACCCCTAGGAATCAGAATTTGCATTCTCACAGGCTCCCAGGTGAATTGCGTCCCCAGTTCCGACCCAGAAGCGCTGCCCATGTCCCCTGACAGCCCCCAACGCTCTCACCAGCAATGGCCTGTCCGGGACTGACCACAGCTATCAGCGTCTGAGCTGATTTGTAACTTAGGGGCATCGTTAGCTGATCACACGTGCACCCCCAGCCAGCAGCTCTGGGCCGCCATGGGGGTGGCTGCAGGCGGTAGGCTGTGCGGCAGCTGGCGGGGTCCGCTCAGGCGGGGGGGGGGGGGGGGGGGGGGGGGGGGGGGGGGGGGGGGGGGGGGGGGGGGGGGGGGGGGGGGGGGGGGGGGGGCACAGTTTGGGGTCTGGGTGAGGAGTGGGTCTGTTGAAGACTCACTTCCAGTCTCGGGGCACCCTCCTGTACCCGAAGAAGCTGACAATGAGTCAAATTGGCCGGCCTGGGGGGCAGCGTGGGGCAGCTTGGGGCCTCTCTGATGGACAGGTCAAGGATGCTGCCATGGGGGGTGTCTCTGGGGAGGGCAGAGTGACACCTACGCGGACTCTGGCCAGGGCTGGAATTCTGATCTTCTGTCCTACAACCTGGGAGTGAGGAGGCCACGCAGTCACTTACCCCCTAAGCATTTATTTGCTAGCCACCCCCTGTGTGCCAGGCACGTTGCAAACATCTGACTGATCTGTGCCCCAGTATCTGCAAGGAGTGTGTTGGGGGCCGAGGGTCAGCCTTGTGAGGTGGTGGCTGGCCCAGGCTGCCCAGTGGGCTGTATTGCAGGCCCGTCCTGAGAAAGCCAAGGCGTGGGGCCTGGCAGGCTGGACAAGCGACCGGAGAGTTAGGGGTCCAGTAGGGACTGAAGCCAGGGGAGCCCGTCCCTGGCGTTCACGGGGTCGCAGTCCTGGGAGGGGGAACACGCATGTCCACACTACGCTGAGGTCATCAGGTGGAGGAGCCCAGAGGGCAAAGCCCAGGCTGCTGGGTGGTCTCAGTGTCACCAAAGGGTCAGTCATCTTCTCCCAGGGAGCCCTGTGAAGCCCTGAGCTCATGAGGTTGCTATTGGACCTCAGCCCAGGAGGGAAGGGGGGCATCTCAGCCCGGGGTGGGGGGGGCGTCTCCCTCCTGCCAGACCTGCATGGGGATGTGCCACAGCGCTGCTTTCTAGTGCTCTCTCTGGCCCCTGATTTCTTTTCTTTTTTTAAAGAACATTTTTTAAAATTTTTAAAAACGTTTTATTTATTTTTGAGAGAGAGAGTAGGAAAAGAGCAGAGAGAGAAGGAGACACAGAATCCGAAGCAGGCTCCAGGCTCTGAGCTGTCAGCACAGGGCCCGACACAAGGCTTGAACTCACAAACTGTGAGATCGTGACCTGAGCCAAAGTCGGAAGCTTAACTGACTGAGCCACCCAGGCGCCCCTCTGGCCCCTGATTTCTAATAGCTTATTCTCTTTTATTATTTTAGTGAATATATTTCATCATTCTGACTCATATTGTTTCCGATTACTTTTCCCTTTTAAATGGTCTCATTTTACCTTCTGTCCTTTCAAATGTTTTAAGCCTTCTGGTTTCCTTTCCCATCTTCTCTTTAATTATCTGTTTTTATGGTTATATTTCCCTTCAATTTAAAAAATCATATTTTTCTGACTCGAGAGTGTAATGCATTTTTATTGCTAAATGTTTGGAAAATACAGGAAAAGGGTGTAAAGAAGAAAATTAAACTATCCCATTAAGCTCTCCTCTCAGGGGATAAGCTCTGTTGTTTTATTCTAGTCTCTTCCAACTGCTTTTTCTCTCCACAAACACAGGGTAGCCCTTGACTATAACCCTTTGTCTGCTGCTTGTGTTGTGAATGCTTTCCCCTGACAGGAGGCTTGTTGAAAAACATTTTTTTTCTTTAAAAACATTTTTTAATGCTTATTTATTTTTGAGCGTCAGAGCATGGGTGGGAGAAGGGCAGAGAAAGAGGGAGACACAGAGTCCAAAGCAGGCTCCAGGCTCCGAGCTGTCAGCTCAGAGCCAGACATGGGGCTTGAACTCATGCACAGTGAGGTCGTGACCTAAGCCGAAGTCGGACGCTTAACCACTGAGCCACCCAGGTGCCCCCAGTATCTTTATTTTCTAAGAGCAAAAGTTGGATATGCTTGCGGCATCTGGCAGTATTGATGGTCCCCGACCAAGAGTGCACCTGCCCCTTCCTCCACGCCCACACCCACCCCTGCGCCTAGAAAGACCAACTCCAGTAATCACTAGGCGCTGTTTGACTTACATCCCTCTAGAATTGGAAAACGCATGTTCACGTATGTTTTAAACAAGAATTAGGCCCATTGTTCTGCCTTTTGCTTTTGCACCCAACGACGCGATAGGTGGACCTTCAGCCCCGAGTCAGATGGGGGAGGGGTTGTGGCCCGGAGCCAGGAAGCCCTGGAAGGCGGGGCTCGCAGATCAGTCACCAGAGAGGTTCCCCCAGAGAGCTCATGTATGTGAAGATCAAAGCATCATTCATGTCATTATTAGCTGAGCAAATGTCTGCCCCCGGAGAGCGCCCGGGCGCTCCCGTCCTAGGGCGGTGCTAGTTTTCAGCAATGCGTGCACAGAGGCCGGGTGGCAGCCTTGCTAGGTGGCAGCTGGCGGGGGAGGGGAGGAATCTTCTCCAGCTTCCTGGTTCCCTCACGGAAGAGGTGCTAGGGTAGCCAGCTGTCCAGGGTAGAGCTCTGCCCGCCCAGGCGTTTTTCTGAGTCTCTTGGATTCCACAGTATGGATGATAGCAACTCTCACATAGTTACTCTGTGCAGGGCGTGGTTCTAAGGATGCTTCACATATACTAACCCTTAATCCTCATAAAAGCTCCGACAGGTAAATACTATATCATAGTATTTTAGGGTAATAATGTTTTACAGAGAAAAAACCCTGAGGAACAGAGTCGTTAAGTAACTTGTCAATGGTCACACAGATGGTAGAATCTGGATTTGAACGCAGGCAGCCTAAAATCTGTGTTCTTTATTTTTAAAGTTTATTTATTTATTTTGAGAAAGACAGAGCAAGTGAGGGAGAGGCAGAGACAGAGAGAGGGAGAGAGGGAGATCCTAAGCAGGCTCCGCACTGTCTGCACGGAGCCCTAGGTGGGGTTCGATCCCAGGAACCTTGAGATCATGACCTGAGCTGAAACCAGGAGTTTGATGCTTAACTGACTGAGTCACCAGGTGCCCCTAAAATCTGAATTAAAAATTTTTTAATGTGTATTTAGTTTTAAGAGAGAGAGAGTGTGTGTGTGAGTGGGGGAGGGGCAGAGAGTAAGGAAGACAGAATCCAAAGCAGGCTCCAGGCACCCAGTATCAGTCCAGAGCTCCACAGGCGAGACTTGAACTCAGGAACTCAGGAACTCAGGAACTGCAAGATCATGACCTGAGCTGAAATCTGATGTTTAACTGACTGAGCCACCCAGGCGCCCCTGAAATCTGTATTTTTACCTGCTGAGCTGTTCTGCCTCCCTAGCGAGTTTATAATGGCCCTGGGCTCATTTACATCATCTGGCATCGGGGTGTCCTGGTCGGAAAGTGATGAGAGGACACTGACACGGCCCACGCATCCTCATTTATCTCCTGGGTCAGCGGCCGTGGCGGGTCCCAACAAGCAGCCGCACCTCTCCGGCTGCCACAGCCCCGCGCAGGTAGGAGGTGGGCTGCAGCGCGGAGCCAGGCTGAGTCTGGGAGTCCAGCCAGCCCCAAGGTAAAGGAACCTGAAGGAGATGGCCAGAGCCCAGTGCGAGGCACGGCCAGGCGGCTCCAAGGCAGCCTGGAAGCTACCAGACCACCAGGGTGATTATGGAGGACAGCCTAGGGAAGAGCAGGCATGGGCATGTCCATTTAACACAGTGACCTCACCCCTGCTCAACGCCTCCTCCTCCAGGCTTGGGGGTGTGTGGAGAGGAAGTGGCCGAGCTTTCTTCCCTGCACAGAAAACTGCATGAAGAACCAGCCCATTCTTTTTAACCAAGAACATCATGCAGTCAAAGGATCCATCTATTCACCAACGTGCAGGTGCCCACGCTCTCTACATACAAGCAAAGCTCAGCGAATAAATCCCTCCTTCTGCCGAGCTCTTGGGCTTCTTTTACGTCCTCCAGTAAAGTTAAATAGTTTGGACCATGTAGGAATTACACATTTCTTGGCAGACTTATTCCTAGGCATTTTTACAACTGTTGTTATTTTGAACGTGCGGCGTTTTAAGGCGTATACATCTATATAGGGCGCGTGTATTCTTGTATTGTCACATCCGTCCACCTTTTCCTCCGGCCCTGCCGACTTTGATAGCAGAGTAGAAAGGTCTTCTCCACTCCAAGATTAGGAAGCCATTTGCTTAGACTTTCTTCTGAAATGTTCATGTTTTCACTTCGTATGATGAAAAAGGTTTTGTGTGCGCTTAAATAACGCGGGGCTTTCGTTAGCATCTGGTACGAGGCAGAACTCAACTTTACCTTCCGGATTGTTAGTCAGTAGAACCAATGCAACCTATTGAGTTATCCATCTTTTCCCCATTGATTCAAAATCGTACCTTTATCACACGTCAGATTCTTACATCTATTGAATCTCCTCAGTTTTCTATTCTGTTCTATTGATCTGTTAGTTTATTCTCGGGCCAATATTACAAAACGACTTTATTTCTTATTAGAAAAGCAATAAGGGCTTATTACAGAAAGATCAGAAAATACACAGACACAAACAAACAAAACACACTCGTGGCCTCATCCCGGGATAACTGCCATTTTATTTTGGTATCTGTCCCTCCAGATCATTTAATTTTTATAAACGTATAAATATATATTCATGGAGTAAAATTAAGATGATGTCATATAGTTTTGTAAACTTTTTGTCACTGTCGGATACTTTAACCATATGTTCCCTTGCTAATAAACAGTCTTTTTGGGGCACCTGGTTGGCTGCGTTGGTTAAGCGCCTGACTTGATTTCAGCTCAGGTCATGATCTCATGGTTTGTGAGATTGAGCCCCACGTCGGGCTCTGTGCTGACAGCATGGAGCCTGCTTGGGATTCTCTCTCTCCCTCTCTTTCTGCCCCTTTCCCACTCACATGAGCACATGCTCTCTCTCACTCTCACAATAAATAAACTTAAAAAATATATTATGTTTTTAAAAATATGCATACTCTTTTAAAATAATTTTTATCGAAAAGTAGAGCACACATACAGAAAAGCACCCAAAACACACATATTTAACTGAGTGAGTTGTCACAAAGTGAACACCCATGAAAACACCACTCAGGCAGGGAAATACCGAACGTCAGGACCCCAGGCGCCCACCCTACACGCACTGTCAGTGTAGAGCCTGATGCGGGGCTCAAACCCAGGAAGCTGTGAGATCATGACCTGAGCTGAAACCAAGAATCGGAGGCTTCACGAACTGAGCCCCCCAGGCGCCCCAACCACCTAATCTCTTATCTCTAAACATCACAGGTCAGTATTGCCTAATTTTTGAACTCTGTAGAAATGGGACTACATGCTCTACGAGTCCTTTTTTTAATTTTTAAAATTGTTCTTTTTATTTTTTTTTGAGAGAGAGAGAGAGGGAGACAGATGATCTGAAGCGGGCTGTGAGCTGTCAGCACAGAGCTTGATGTGGACTTGAACTCGTGAACTGTGAGATCATGACCTGAGCCAAAGTCAGACGCTTAACCAACTGAGCCACCCGGGCGCCCCTCTCTGAATTTTTATGTGACTGGCTCTGTCACTCAGTGTTATATTTACGACAACCTCCTTGTTGGTTGTCGGTTGGTTTATGGCTGTGCAGTGTTCCATTCGAAGACTGTTCTACTATTTATTTATTTCTTTATGGGTGGCCATTTCCTTGAAGAAGTGACTTTTTTTAAACATTTGTTTTGAGTGAGAGAGAGAGAGAAAGCATGCACGAGCAGAGAAGGGGCAGAGAGGGAGGAAGAGAGAGGATCCCAAGCAGGTTCTGCGCCGTCAGCTCGGAGCCTAACACAGGGCTCGGTCTCACAGACCGTGAGATCGAGCCACCCTGGTGCCCTAAGATTTATTTTAAAGATTTTATTTTTTAAACTAAACTCTACACCCAGTGTGGGGCTCACACATCCTACCTGGAGACCAGGAGTTGCCTGCTCTGTGGACTGAGCCAGCCAGGCACACCTGGATTGTTTTCGGTTTTGAACTATTACGAACAGAGCTACTATAGATGTTCTTGTGTGTGTCTGTGCATGTGTTTCTGTTAGTTGTATTCCTAAGAGCAGAACAGCTGGGTCATAGCCTTGGCATGGGTTTGGTTTCCTAGATACTGAAATAGTTTTCCCCATGATTGTGCTCTTCTGCCCGCTGCTCATGAACATTTTAGTTGCTTCCTGACCTTGTGAGTTCATTTATTTTTGTTTTAAGGTTGTTTATTTATTTTGAGAGGGAGAGAGAAAGAGTGAGCAGGGGAGGAGCAGAGAGAAAGGGAGAGAGAGTCCCAAGGAGGCTCTGTGCCGTCCACATAGAGCCCGATGCAGGGCTCGGTCTTAGGAACCGTGAGATCTTGAGCTGAGCCGAAATCAAGAGTCAGACACTTAACTCACTGAGCCACCCAGGCGTCCCAATTTATTTATTTTTTTAATTTAAAATTCTTTTCAGCTTTATTGATGTATGACTGACAAATTAAAAATGTATGCATTTTAGGTGTACAATTTGATGTGCTGAAGTATATATATGTATACACACACACACACATTGTGAAGTGATCATCACAATCAAATTGGTTTACTTATCTATCACCGCACATACTTACCTTTTGGGGGGGGTGCTGTTGAGAATATTTAAGATTTACTCTGTTAGCAAATTTCAAGCATACGACGGTATGGTTAATGATAGCCGCCGTCTGCAACTCATTTGCATGCCATTACAAACTTTGTGCCTTTCCACCAACCTGTCCCCATCTCCTCCGCTCCCCGAGGCCTGGCGACCTCCATTCTACGCTCTGCTTCTATTAATTTGACTATTTTAGATTCCACAATTAAGTGAGATCATGCAGTGTTTCTCTTTCTGTGTCTGGCTTACTTCACGTAGCACAGTGTCCTCCAAGTTCATTCATATTGTTGCAAATGGGAGATTTTCTTCGTTTTTTTGAGGCTGACTGAATAATACCGTAATATAGCATATTCCAGTGAATCACGTTTTCCTTATCCATTCATCTGTTGATAGACATGAAGATGGCTTCCGTGAGATACTGATTTCATTTCCTTTGGATTTTCACCCAGGAGTGGGCTTCCTGAATCATTTTTAATTTTGAAAGAAACCTCCGCGCTGTTTCCCGTAGTGGCTCTACCAACTTACATTCCTACCAACAGTTCACAAGAGTTCCCTTTTCTCCATGTTCTTGCCAACGCATCTTTTGTCTTTCTGAGACAAGGCGCTCTAACGGGTGTGCGGTGATGTCATCATCATTGTGGTTCTGATGTGCATCTCACTGATTTGTGGCATCGAGAAGCCGTATGTATACCTTTTGGCTGATTAGTTTGCTACTGTTTTATTAGAAAAAAAAAAGCTTCGGGGCTCCTGGGTGGCTCAGTTGCTGAAGCATCCAACTCTTGGTCTCGGCTCAGGTCAGGATCTCACGGTTCATGAGATCGAGCCTGGAGTGGGGTTCTGTGCTGACAGTGCGGAGCCTGCTTGGGACTTTCTCTCTCTCTGCCCCTCCCCCATTAGTGCGCGTGTGCGCGCACACACACACACACACACACACTCTCTCTCTCAAAATAAATAAAATATTTTTTAAAACTTAGAATTCTGCATTTATAATCATAAGAGAGAGATATCTATAATTTTTCTTTCTGGTAATGTCCTTTTGGTATCAAGGTTATCTAGACCCCATAAAGGGAGTTACAAAGTATTTCTTTTTCTTTCTACTGAGTTTGTATAAGATTAGAATTATTTTATCAATAAGTATTTGGAAGCATGTAACATCAGATTCAATTCCTAGTTTGTTCTAAAACTGTTTAGATCTTCTATTTCTTCTTATATCTGTTTTTGGTAAAAAATTGTTTTCTAGGAATTCGTAGGTTTTGGATTTGGTGGCATGGTTTTTCATAGTTTCCCCTTCCTATCTTCTTCAAGTCTGTTGATTCTATAATGATATTCTCTTTCCAGTTCCAGATAATGATTATTTGTGTTCTCCCTCGCTCTGGAACAAAGCTCATAGATTTTACTAGTTTTTAACAAAGAAAGCAAAGTTTGTCTTTTATTAATTTCTCCTCTTTATCCTTTTTTAAATTGTTTTTTATTTTGGAGAAAGGGAGACAGAGCATGAGCAGGGGAGGAGCAGAGAGAGAGGGAGACACAGAATCAGAAGCAGGCTCCAGGATCTGAGCTGTCAGCACAGAGACCAGTGCGGGGCTCAAACTCACAAACCGCGAGATCATGACCCGAGCCAAAGTCAGATGCTCAACTGACTGAGCCCCCCAGGCATCCCCAGAAGCCCAAGTTCTAATCAGCTCTTTGAGTTACTCATCGTAACGACCTGTGCGTCTGAGTGGTGCAGGTGTCAGTCAGCTTCTACTTTCCTCTTGTTAATTTGTCTTTTTCCAGTCTTATTTGCAGGCCCCAACCAATGAAGCTAAGCTGGGTAGAGGGAAAACGCTCTTTCCCTCTCCAACAATGTTGGCATCTATGAAGGGACGGTGGGAGCCTGGGAGGCCCCACTAGTTCTGGAACCTGCAGATGAAATCCTGGAACAACAGACTAAACCAGTGAGAAGTAAGAATTCCATTCACCAGGCCAGCCTCCTGGGTGTCTGTTTGTGGTAAGAATTCCTTCTTGTCCTACCTCCCTACCCCAGCCCCAGTTAAGTGAGATAATATTTGTGTGAGATAGTTCTCTGGGTTTCTGCCACTGTGGCTATTTGATATTGATCTGATTCTCTCCCAAGGGCAGACATAATTTTTCTTTGTCTTTGTCTTCTGTTCATCTGTCATAGCGGGAGAATCGTAAGATAAAACATAAGCTTAGGTCCCATAAGCGTCTGGTCTGAGTTGGTCACACAGGTTGGTGAGTTTATGTCTCACTGGACTGACATCTATTTGAACTAATTATTTATGCTGGGCATCACTGATAAAAAAGACTAGATGAAGTTCTCCTCTGTCTCACTGTGTGTCTTTTAAAAAAATTTTTTTAATGTTTTGTTTATTTTTGAGAGAGAGAGCTTGAGCAGGAGAGGGTCAGAGGGAGGGAGTGACACAGAATCTAAAGTAGGCTCCAGACTCTGGGCTGTCAGCACAGAGCCTGATGCAGGGCTCGAACCCACGAACTGCGAGATCATGACCTGAGCCGAAGCCGGACGCTCAACTGACTGAGCCACCCAAGCGCCCCTTACTTTGTGTCTTGAGAGTTTGGCTTGGATCCCATGAGAGTCCACCTGCCTTGTTTTTTCTGCTGCCTCAGGACTGCAGGTGATTGGGACCTGCCGCCGTACGTGGCAAGCCATCGGGCTGGGACCCGGAGACCTGTCCCCGCCAGCTGTGCCAGCCGTCAGGGGCACTTGTCTGGATTCGGGATCACAGCCCGTAAGAAGCCTTTGTAGTTCTTACCCCGCCCTGTCTTGTCCGTACTGGGCGATCCCAGCCCAGCACCGCCTCCCTGGAGTGCAGATTAGCGGGTCTGCGAGGGAAGACATCTAACTGTTGTCACACACTCGAATTTCCTTATTGCATGTGACAACAAAGGTCTGTCCTTTCTTTGACAATCTCTCAGAGAGACCTTTTTGGATCACGGGGACTCCATCATCTGTACCTGATCTGGTATTGAATCCATGGTAAACATTTACTCTCAGCCTGAAAACTTGCTTCTGGGTCTTCCCTTAACAAGGCTTTCTGGGGCGCCTGGCTGGCTCTGTTGGTGGCACATGCAACTCTTGATCTCGGGGTTATAAGTTCGAGTCCCGCAGTGGGTATACAGATTACTTTAAAATAATCTATCAAGAAAAATTTTAATGTCTATTTATTTTCCAGAGAGACAGAGAGAGAATGGGGGAGGGGCAGAAAGAAAGGGAGACACAGAATTTAAAGCAGGTTCCAGGCTCTGAGCTGTCAACACAGAGCCCAATGCAGGGTTCGAATTCATGGACCATGAGACCATGACCTGAGCCAAAGTCGGATGCTTAACTGACTGGGTCACCCAGGAGTCCCTAAAAATATATTTTTAAAAAGGTTTTCTGGTTTGTGCTACATTTGGAATGAATATACCTTTGGGAGGTCCTGTCTATTGATGGCCAGGTAATAGATCTTTTGATTTGAAAACATTTTATGTGTAAATAGAATCTAAATAAATATCATATTGGTACCTACAGACAGATCACATTATAAGGAGAGCACATGACAGAAAGCATCACATTTAGCCTAAGGGACGCCCTTAAATTAAAAGGCAAAAGCCAAACATTTAAAGCCAAAGAGGAAGAGAGAATGTGGAAATCAGCAGGAGGAAAGTGACCTGTCATGTACAAGGGAGCCCCCATAAGTCACAGCACCCGTGATTGGGTGGTGAGTTTATATCAACAAAATAGAATAGAGATCCCATCCCCAGACCCACATAAATATAGTCAACTAATTTTGACAACGGAGTGGAAGAGCAAAGACAGTCTCTTCAACAAACGGTGCAGGGACAAGTGGATATATGTGCAAAAAAGTGAATATAGACCCAGTCCTTCTGCCGTTCATAAAAATTCACTCGAAATTGATCACAGACCTGAGTGTAAAACACAAAACTGTAAAACTACTCTGTGAAAGACAGTGTCAAGGGAACAAGAAGACAAGCCATAGCCTGGGAGACAGGACTGTTGTCCAAAATATACAAAGAGCTCTTAGAACTCAACGATAAGGAAACACACAACCCAACTTAAAAATAGGCCGAAACCCTTGGGGCACCAGGGTGGCTCAGTCGGTCGAACGTCTGACTTCAGCTCAGATCATGATCACGCAGTTTGTGAGTTCGAGTCCCGTGTTAGGCTCTCTGCTGTCAGCACAGAGCCTGCTTCGGATCCTCTGCCCCCCTCTCTCTCTGCCCCTTCTCTGCTTGTGCTCTCTCTCTCTCTATCAAAATTAAACCATTTTTTAAAAAGTAAAAAAATAAAAACAAGCCAAAACCTTAATAGACGCTTCAGCAAAGAAGATATACACTGAAGGTAACTAAGCACATGAAAGGATCCCCCTCATCCTGTGTCAACCAGTGACAGACATGTCACTACACAGGCTTGTTAGAATGGCCCGAACCTGTGACACTGATAGCCCTACATGCTGGGGGCAGTGCGACATGGTGCACTCACTGTGGAAGACAGTTGGCCATTTCGTACCAAAATAAAAATACTCTTATCCTACTATCCAGTAATTGGGTTCCTTGATCTTTACCCAAAAGGACTGAAAACATCTCCACAAAACTCCTGAGCAGGCCCCTTCAGAGCAGCTTTATTCCTGACGGCCCAAACCTAGAGGCAGCCACGACGTCCGTCACTCGGTGAGTCGATGATTAACCTGCAGTCCATCCAGCTGAGGGGCTGTTACTCAGCCCTAAGAAGAAATGAGCTGCCCCAACGCAAAGTCCTGGAAGAAACTTAAGTGTGACGGGGTTTGGGGTATGCTACTCAAAATACGGCCCCTTGGGATGGTGAGTATTGTAAGCTGAAGGAGTTTAAGAAAAATGGCAGAAACGGGGAGGTCTCTGTGACCCCCACCTTCCCTGCGGCCCTTCTTGAAACACATCATAAAACAGGCACGTGAGAGGTGCCCTCCCCATTCCTCTCTGAGGACGAGGAATTCCAAGAAGTATCCTAACAAGCAGGACAGCAAAGTTTCCCCAGATCACTTAGCTTGTCCTCCTAACCTAGCACACTTCACTGCTGCTGTCTTTTCTTTTCCTTTTTTTTCTTTTCTTTCCTTTCCTTTTTTTTCTATATTTTTAATTTTTTTTAATGTTCTATTTATTCTTGATACAGAGAGAGACAGAGCATGAGAGGGGGAGGGGCAGAGAGAGAAGGAGGCACAGAACCGGAAGTAGGCTCCAGGCTCTGAGCTAGCTGTCAGCACAGAGCCCGACGTGGGGCTCGAACCCACGAATGTGAGATCTGACCTGAGCCGAAGTCAGAGGCTTCACCGACTGAGCCACCCAGGTGCCCTCTTTTCTATATTTTTAAATGTTTATTTACTTTTGTGAGAGAGAGAGCAAGCAGGGAAGGGGCAGGGAGACACAGAATCCAAAGCAGGCTCCAGGCTCTGAGCTGTCAGCATAGAGCCTGATGCGGGGCTTGATCCCACGAACTGTGAGATCATGACCTGAGCCAAAGTCAGTTGCTTAACCGACTGAGCCACCCAGGCGTCCCCACTGCTGCCTACTTTCCATCCAACCTAGCATAAAAACACACAAGGTTTCATCTCCTTAGGAAGGCTCATGTGTCACGTAAAACTCATGTTAGATAAATGTGTGTGCCTTTCTCCTGTTAATCTGTCTTCGTCAGTTTAACTGTCAGACCCAGTTAGACGCCTTAAAGGCGTCCAGCAATCACTTTTTCTTCCCCTACAAATGCATACTTACTACTAAGTGAAAGAAGTCCATCGGAAAAGGCTATCTATTGTATGATTCCAACTATATGACATTCTGGAAAAGGCAAAACTATGGAGACGGTGAAAAAATCAGTGGTTCCCAGGGGTGTGGAGGCGGGGAGAGGATTTTTAGGGGAGTGAAGCTATTCTGTAGGAAAAGGGGGGGTGCAAGTGTTATGCATTTGTCCAAACCCACAGAATGTGCACCAAAGGGAACTCTAGTGTAAATTACGGACTTTGGGCGATTGTGATGTATCAGTGAAGGTCCATTTATGGTAACAAATGTGCCCTCTGGCAGGGGCAGGCTGTGCATATGTGCGGACAAGGGCTGCATGAGAAACCTCCCTAAATTTTGCTGTGACTCTAAAATTAATCCTAAAAAATACAGTGTATCACTGGGTGCCTGGGTGGCTTCATCGGTCAAGTGTCTGCTTCTTGATTTCAGCTCAGGTCATGATCCCAAGGTTCATGGGTTGAAGCCTCACCTCGGGCTCTGTGTTGGCAGTGCAGAGCCTGCTTGGAATTCTCTCTCTCCCTCTCTCTGCCCCTCCCCCCTCTCAAAATAAATAAACAAACATTAAAAAAATAAAATGTATTTAAAAATTTTTTCCAAATGACTCAAAGCCTCCTCATCAACCACAGGCCCTTTTTTATTTAGCTCAGGACACTGTAGACACTGTAAAAAGCCAAGACAACGACCTACCGTCCTACTTGTAAGAATAAAAGGGAGGGGAATTAGGTAGTAATTGCCCTAGATTTCTGATGATAGATGAATAGGCCCCCAGAATTCCTTCTTAGAGAAAATCAGCATCTTTTCTCTGTCCCTTTGAGATGTAAATCTTACTTATCTTTGAAATATGAACATCCAAGGAGAGAACTCTTGGCTCTGCAGCCATCTGAGATGGAAGGAAATAGAAAGGGGAGAAAGAACCTTCTGGGAAATCAACTGTCATTTATTTGGTGTTTCCTAGAGCTCTGTGTTGGAAAGGTGGTCCACGCGCCGGAATCCTGCATTTCAGGGCAAATGAAAACCCTAAAATTCTTTGCAGGTATTAGGAAAACGCATTAGCCCTCCCTGAGCAAGTAACCTTAACTTGTTCCATTTGCCAGAAGCATAATTCCGATAAAAACAGAAATACGGCAAGGATGAGAATCAACTCATAAAATTTAGTGAAATTCATGTTTCTGTTTTTGTACGTAATTCATAGCTAAAATTTAGAATAAAATCTGTATGATCTCTGCATATTTAGGTATTTGTGTTGTGTACATGTGATATTATTCTGCGTCTGGATGGTACAGCCCAATTTAATTTGTAAGAGAGCTCTATTAGGTGACTTTTTTAAAAAAAAATTTATTTTAAGTAGGTTCCACACCCAATGTGGGATTTGAACTCATGACCCTGAGATCAAGAGGCACATGCTCTATGGTCTGAGTCAGTCAGATGCCCCTATTAATTGGCTTTAGAAAGTAAATGATTAGAGGTCCTGGGTGGCTAGTTGGTTAAGCATCTGACTCTTGGCTTTGGCTCAGGTCATGATCTACAGTTGGTGGGTTCAAGCCCTACATCAGGTTCTGTGCTGACAGAGTGGAGCCTGCTTGGGATTCCCAGTCTCCTTCTCTTCCCCTCCCTGCTCACACCATCTCTGTCTCTTAAAATAAATAAATAAGCTAAGAAAGAAAGAGAGAGAGAGAGAGAGAGAGAGAGAGATTGATTGGGGGGCACCTGGGTAGCTCGGTCACTTAAGTGTTGGATTCTTGATTTTGGTTCAGGTCATGGTTGTGGGATCAAGCCCCTCAGTGGGCTCTGTGCTGATCATGGAGCCTGTTTAAAGGTTCTCTCTCTCTCTTTCTCTAAAAAAAAAAAAGGAAGAAAAGAAAGAAAGAGCGAGAGCTAGAGCAAGAGTGAGAAAGAAAGGATGGAAGGAAGGAAGGTAAGGAGGAAGGAAGGAAGGTAGGAAGGAAGGAAGTGCTGGGGACGCCTGACTGGCTCAGTTGGTGGAGCCTGTGACTCTCGATCTTGGGGTTGTGAGTTCAAGCCCCAGGTTGGATGTAGAGATTACTTAAAAATAAAAAAAAATTTTTTTAAATAAGTACTTATATAAATTGAGTCTTTCTAACACTTCAAAAGAAAATTAAAACTAACCTCGCTGTTTTTCAAGCTCACATGATGTGGGATAACCTTCGGCAAACGAGGTTAATTTACGGTTGTTGGTTAAATGTGAGTCAGCGCATCTTCAGAGCTGCCGGCAGGAGGCCGAATCCGGCCACGCGCCACTCCTGCGCCGCGTTCACCGGTCAAATGGGCTCCTGCTCTCTCTCCAAGATGTTTGCGATGAGAAAACCATGAATTCAACCTAAGAATAAAATATACGATAAAGGGGAATGTCTTGATGTGTGCCAAGCAGTTTTAGATGGCAGGAAAAATAAAAACGGGGGAGAAGAAAGAGACGTATGTTTAATGTTTAGGTTTTTTGCTCCTGTGATTTTTTTTTTTGGCTGTTTGCCTGATTTGTCGACAACAAAAAAACCAGGACGATGGCTGGATTTATTGGATGTCCCATGAAGTTTTCATGAGCAACCCACACATAATCGTTAAGGCAAGTGAATTAAATAAATATAAGTGGAAATAAATGTTTATACACGAACTTTTTAACAATTATTATGCTTTATAATATATTATAAAATAGTTTCCAAAAAATATATATATATATATTTCCAAAATCTTCTTGGTAACTTAAAACCTTTAAGTTCAGTTAAATGATAGCTATTCATTGACCATTGAGATCATTTCCAAAATAGATAAAACACTGAAATATTAATTGCTAATTGTACATATAAGTTTAGCTACTTTGGCTTCTTAGTTTTTACAGAGGGGCAAAGGATACTTGGATTTGTTAATAAGGATGTCTTTTTTTCTTTTTTACCACATTGAGAAAATGCACTATGGAAAAAATTTGTAGGCATTATAAAATGGTATATGAATACATTCATTAATCTGATGAATGTTGATATATGACAGTTCACAGTTGCCTGTTTCCCAGTTTTCACTGGAAATTGAAGTCAGTAAGATTTAAGAATTCTTTTTTATAAGATTTAAGACTAAGTTATAAGATTAAGTTCTAATCAACATGTGAATGAGCTGTAAGAATACTGTGGGTAAAGAAAGGAGCCCTAGCTGCACAGTATGCAAGGAAAGTAAGATAGGTTTTTTTAAAAAACCATTTATTTATTTTTGTGAGAGAGTGAGTGGGGGAGGGGCAGAGAGAAAGTGGAGAGAGAATCCCACGCAGGCTCTTCTATGTTGCTGTCAGCACAGAGCCCCACATGGGGCTCGAACTCAGGAGCCCATGAGATCATGACCTGAGCCGAAATCAAGAGTCAGACATTAAACTGCCTGAGCCACCCAGGCGCCCTATTAAGATAGGCTTTTAGGGAGGCTCCTGGGCGGCTCAGTCGGTTGAGCGTCCGGCTTCAGCTCAGGTCATGATCTCACAGTTCATGGGTTCGAGCCCTGCGTCGGGCTCTGTGCTGACAGCTCAGAGCCTGGAGCCTGCTTCGGATTCTGTGTGTCCGCTCTCTCTCTGCCCCTCCTCTGCTCATGATCTGTCTCTCTCTGTCTCTCAAAAATAAATAAATATTTTTTAAAAAAAAGGCGTTTAGGGAAAGATGTAAGGTATAATGGATGCTTTCTTTTTTTTAAAGATTTGATTTTTAAGGAATCTCTGCACCTCAGGAGTTGTGTGCTCTGCTGACTGAGCCGGCCAGGCACCCCGTGATGGGTGCATTTTTGTTCAGGGAAAAGAAAAGTAATTTTGTCCTCCATTAGAGGTTATTTAGGGTTGCTTCAGAATGACAAAGAAGAAAAGAAAGGCCAAAATCATAAGTGGATATAGAAAGTTAAAGAAAGAAAGAGAGAGGCTATCCTACCTTACGGTGTCAAGCTGGCTAAAATTGCGTGTATTTATCACAAGGGTGTAAACTTTTAATATTAATGGAGTACCAGTGCAAAAGTAGAATTTGATTTTCTTTCTCTGTTAAAAAGATAAAATTTTCTGGGATTATTAGTGTGTTCTTTTTTATAAATTAAAAAAATTTTAATGTTTATATTTGAGAGAGAGAAAGAGACAGAATCTGAAGCAGTCTCCAGGCTCCAGGCTCCAAGCCGTCAGCACAGAGCCCCACGCGGGGCTCGAACTCACAAACCAAGATCGGAGGCTTAACCGGCTGAGCTACCCAGGCGCTCCTAGTTTGTTTTTAATAAAAAATTGTAAAAGGTGTTCGTTTTTTTTTTTAATCGACTGAGTAATATGGCTAGGAAACAGATTGTTTAATCAAAATAATTTCTTGTGCTTTATGTTATTTCTGTCAAGTCTCTGATTAGTTATGAAAACCAAGGCTTCTCAATATTAAAACAGTTTTTTGTTTTTGTTTTTGCCTTTTCCCCTCAGGTATATTACTTCCCAGGGTTGTCTTTGAAATGTTTTATTGTCACTTCGGTAAATGAGCAATTAAGTATTGCGATCCTAAATCCTCAATTACTATGGGGTTACGTCCCGATAAATCTGCTGTAAGTTGAAAATGTCTCTAACGCGTCTAACCTAGTGAACATCATAGCTTAGCCCCGCCTCCCGTAACTGTGCCCGGAACGCTGATATCAGCCCACAGCTGGGGACGGTCACCTAACACAAAAAGCCTGTTTCATAATAAAGTGCTCAATATCTCATACAATTGATTGAATACTGCACTGAGAGTGAGAATCAAACAGAGAATGGTTGTCACGGTGTTTCAGTGGTTCACATTTGTGATCAAGTGGCTGAGTGGGAGCTGTGGCTTCCTGCCTGTCCCCGGCGTCACCGGAGATCGCTGTACTGCATCTCGCTAGCCTGGGAAGAGATCAAAATGCATGATTTGAAAAGTATAGTTTCTACTGCATGAGGATTGCTTCTGCACCATTGCAAAGCTGAAAAATCCTAAATGAAACCATTGTCAGTAACGTCTGTGATCAAGTTTCAAAACTTCTGTCAATTTCTACAAACTTTACAAACCAAATTCTAAATAAAGTCTTTTTTATTTTGAACTAACTTTGAGGAGGCTTTTTTTGTTTTGTTTTGTTTTTGGAGAGAAATCTCCAAGAATTTGTTCTCTCACCTGCTAAAAATAGATGTTAAGCTGATTGGGTTTCTTTTATATGTTAAATTACATGGGAAGCATTGCCGAATAAAGTGGTTTAACCTTCTTTAGGTTCTAATTATATGGATATGTGTTATTAATGTACGTGTGTTAGCAATTGCACGAAATTCTGAGCAAGGTGTTAATGTTCTTACTCTCGATGTAAAATACCCTTGTCAACTGCATTGTAATGAACTCTCATCAGACATTTAACTGTGGAATCTTAAGTCTTTTGTCATTCATAGACAATTATTGTTTTACTCAGATGCTTTCCTGAAATCTTTTATCATCAGCTACAATCCAAAACCTACAATCCAAAATGGTTCATGGAGAAACCTCTGACAAATACTCTGGAGTATAGTTTCCTGATAACTTTGAAATTATACCGCTGAACTGGGTAAAAATTTCCAGAACTCCAGTACAGAATCTGGTCTAACTCAAATTCAGGCAGAACAGCATTATTTACAATAGTGAAGATATGGAAGCAGCCCAAGTGTCCCTCAATAGATGAATGGATAGGGAGGGGCACCTGGGTGGCTCAGTTGGTTAAGCATCTGACTGGCTCAGGCCAAGATCTCTGGTTTGTGAGTTTGAGTCCCACCCTGGGAAGACGTGAGCCCCATATCCGGTGAGCTCCGCTTCTCTCTCTCTCTCTCTCTCTCTCTCTCTCTCTCTGCCCCTCATGGGGTTCTCTATCCACCCTTGCTCACTTGTACCCTCTCTGTCTCTCAAAAGAAAATAGATGAATGGATAAAGAAGACATGGTGTATAAGTATATACAATAGAATATTATTCAAGCCATAAAAAGAGAATGTAATCTTGCCATTTGCAATGATATGGATGGAGCTAGAGAGTATTATGTGGAATTTAAGAAACAAAAGGAAAGAGCAAAGGCAAAAAGAGAGAGACAAACTAAGAAACAGACTCTTACCTATAGAGAATAAACTGCCGGTTACTGGAAGGGAGGTGGGCAGGGGGTGGGGGACCAGGTACCGGGCACTAAGGTGCGCTCTTGGGATGGGCGCTGGCTGATGTATGCAAGTGCTGAATCACTCTATTATGCGTATGAGATTAATGTTACACTGTATGTTAACCAGCTGGAATTAAAATTAAAACTTAAAAAAGATCATACAGAACAAGAATAGGGCTAAATAAGTTGGTGAACATGATTATACATTTTTAATGGCCTTTTTGTTTAAAGTTTTGTTGGCTCTTTATTTAATGTTCTTTTTTCTGGATATAGGGAATACTTTTTTTCTTTTCTCATAAACTATTAACAACCTACAGCGATGCATAAATTAATTTTAACAAAACATTAATTAAGTAATCGATTGAAGCATTCTATTTTTTCCCAACCTGAGAGACCGAGGTTCCCAAGGTGAGGGGTTTACAGGTGGGTCTTTGGGAGGGGATTGGCCGTGAAGGTAGAGCTGTCCCAAATGGAACTAGTGCCCTTGGGAGAGCCCCCACCGAGCCCCCTCCCTTCGGTCACGTGAAGGCACAATGAGAAGAGAGCCAGCTATCAACTAGGAAGTGAGTTTTCACCAGACCCTGAATCTGCTGGCTACTTGACCTTGGACTTCCCAGCTTTCAATGTGTGACAAATACATTCCCATTGTCTGTAAGGCCCCGCGGGTTCTGTTCTAGCGTCTGAACGGACTAAAGGCGCTGCCCGGTCCCTCCAGAATTCAGAAATGGTTATCGAGCCTCGTAACCAATATGCATGACAGTGATGCAGCGTAGGGTTTGCAGGGCTGGGTCAGAAGTTTTGCGGTTCCCGTCTTGTTCTCTCTCTCTCTTACGCTCTGTTCGAGCCTGGAGCTGCTGAGAAATCTGGCTACTCTCCTGGGAAGACCATGCAGAGGGTGCCGAGACCATCTGGAGAGGGAGAGGGGCTAAACTGAGCCGATACTTTCATTCTTCCCCAAACACTAGGCAGGCCAAGGAAAACTTCTGGGAGGTTCCAGCCCAGGCCAGATGCCAGGTGAGGTCCACCCAGCAATGTTTGTCAATGTCCTGTGGAAACAGGAGAGTCAGCCTGGCATAAATTCTTGACTCTGAATATTGTGAGATCCTCAACGTGGTTTTCTTTTTCCCCTCAGAGTTTATTTACCTATTTGAGAGAGAGAGTGTGTGTGTGCGTGCAAATGGATGTGCACATGCAACTTGGGGAGGGGCGTGGGGGGGGGGACCCCAAGCAGGCTCCATGCTGTCAGCACAGAGCCCGATGTGGGGCTCAATCTCATGAACCGTGAGATCATGATCTGAGCTGGAATCAAGAGTCAGACACTTAAGTGACTGAGCCCCCCACTGCCCTCAGGGCCCCCCTTTTTTTAATCACTATGTTTCAGGCTAGTTTGTTATGCAGCAATTGCTAGCTGTAACAATATTAATACATGTCAAATACTTCGTTCTGTTTACTTATTTGTTTTATTTCCGGTACACAAAATTTAGATTTTCTCCCTCTTTGGTCTGTGCAAATTCTCTTTTATTTTATGATCTTTTTCTTCTATTCTTCCATAGGGATTTAATATAGGGATTTAACATATACTCTCTCTCTCTATGATCTATGTTTGTTTAGATATATGTCTCTCCTTTTTTTAAACTTATTTTTGAGAGAAAGAGAGAGGGACAGAGCATGAGCAGGAGAGGGTCAGAGAGAGAGGAAGACATAGAATCTGAAGCAGCTCCAGGCTCCGAGCTGTCAGCACAGAGCCCGACGCGAGGCTTGAACCCATGAACCTCAAGATCATGACCTGTGCTGAAGTCGGACACTTAACCAACTAAGCCACCCAGGTTCCCTGATCTATGTCTCTTCTTAAAAACATAGGAAGTCCCATCTTTTGGCACCTACCTTTAAAGTTACATAATTGGTCTTGTGCTATAAATCATGTCCTGCTTTTTACATTTTTATGCCCAATTTGTAAGTTTCTGAGATCTCACAGTACTGTTTTATGGAAGGCAGGCAGTTCTTCCTGACTGCTGCCTAGCATTCCTCTGTAAACGTCCTCCATCTTTCCCTCGTCCATCCTCACGGCAGGGGACCCAGCGATCCGTCATGACACTCGTTGTGTTGTTGCAAAGGTTACAGACTTCTGCAAGACAGCATTCTGAAAAGGAGGGGGGAGACCGCCCTGTTGTAGGCGGTGTGTGGTCTTTATTCACTAAGTCCTCTCAGATTGCTTTATAGACAGACCAGTAATACCCGGGGGGGGGGGGGCTTTTGTTCCCCGTCTTCTCCAGAACTTGATAACATCTCACTTCCTGATTTGAGTGTATCTGTTGTTCTGATTTGAACTGTTCTCATGTCTGGGAAGATCAAATGCCTACTGGCCCAGCACGGTTCCCCGTCAGTGAATTATCTATCAAATCCTTAGCCCATTTAAAACCTTGGGTTTCTTATCTCTTTCCTGCTGATCGGCAGTTCTTGACTGTTTTAGCTGTGACTCTGTTCTTGGCTTTGTACAGAGTTCTCTCAGCTGTCATTGGTCTTCTCACCTTGTCTATGGGGCACTCTCTTGAACTCAAATCTTTAAGTAGTCAAGTCCATTGATTTTTTTTTTTTTTTACTTTATGCAATTTAAAAATCTTGTTTCAAAGGTCCTGCCTCCTTCCCCACCCAAGGTGATAAAGCTGTTTTTCTGCTTTCTCCTGATAGGTTTTACCCCTGCACCTGCCCCCATACCGTTGGAGACTCGGGAGCAGTCACCAGCAAACACCCCTGCCTTCTTCAACGTTTCCTCTGAAGGCTCCCTCCACCCTCACCTCCTTGTTCTGGAAGAATCCTGGCTGTCCCCAGGAATCTTACTGAACCCAGGGTCATGGGCTCAACGGCAGAGTGCTTTAGGGTAAGTTAGAAAAAGGCACCCCCTCTGGGTGGCGGAGCCCCCAGGCACAGGGGTGGTGAAGGGAGTGAGGACCAGGCCTCTTCTCCTGCTGGCCCCCTGCCCTACACACCCCTGCAGGGCACATGTCCGGCTGAAGTGTGGTTTTTTCTTTGCTCTCGTCATCTTTCACCTCAGAAAGCTCAATTCTTAGGACATCTGGCTGGTTCAGTCACTAGAGAATGTGACTCTTGGTTTGTGAGTTCAAGTCCCCTGTTGGGTATAGAGATTACTTTAAAATCTTGGACAAAAAAAGCTCAATTAAAAACATATTCATTTATTTATTTTGAGAGAGAGAGAGAAAGAACATGAACACGAGTGGGAGTGAGGCAGAGAGAAAGAGGGAGAGAGACTCCCAAGCAGGTTCTGTGTTGTCAGCGCAGAGCCGGACGTGGGGCTCAATCTCACCAACTATGAGATCATGACCCAAGCCAAAATCAAGAATTGGATGCTCAACTGACGGATCCACCTAGACGCCCCAAGAAAGCTCGATTCTTAAGCATTGACCTCTCTGACCACCTCTTTCCATATTTCCTGTTCCATCAATGCCCCAAGTCTATGGGAACCTGTGATACACTGAAGACCATTTTCTCAGTGTGCGCCCACCGGTCCTACTCTGGGCCCCTCCTGCCCGACTACCCTGCATACAGTTCAGCTCCCACCATTACGTCATCATAACCATGCCCTTGCACCTCCAGCTTTCCCGGCCAAATTCTGCCCCAGCCAACCCCCAACCTTCCACTAACTCTGCAGCGACGCATGAGCTGGAAACTCGCGATCACGCTGAACCATCTCAGTTGTAATTTATGACCAAACATCTCCGAGTCCTTCTGACTGTTCCTTCCACAAGCCATGGTCTTCCACCAGCGATCAAGGGGGCTACTCCGTTATTTAACTTAGGTCTCTGCTCAGATCACCTCTTCGGAAAGGCCCTTCTCCCACGCTATAGAACTCCCCTCCCCCAGCCCTATCTGACACGGCTTTATTTTTCTTCTGAGCACATGTCATCTCCTAACGTAATATTTACTTATGTGCTTGCCGTTTATCTTGCCCCCCCCCTTGAATGGAGGCTCAGTGAACATTCCTTGCCTACTCTGTTCCATGCTGTGCCCCCCACCCTGAAACCCACAGGAAGCATTTGATGAATATTTTTGAAATACATGAATGCCTGGCTCCAGGTTGGATGTCCCCAAGTGTTCAAAAAAACCTGACATGTTATCTGACGTGTTTGAGGGTAGTGAGAGGACTTTCGGGTTCTGGTAGGGAATTCAGGTACACGTTAGTGACAGACCCCTAGAAAAGCAAGCAGATTTAATTTTTTTTAATGTTTATTATTTTTAAAAGAGAGAGAGAGACAGAGTGTAAGAAGGGGTGGGGCAGAGAGAGAGGGAGACACAGAATCTGAAGCAGGCTCCAGGCTCTGAGCTGTCAGCACAGAGCCTGATACTGGGCTTGAACTCATGAACTGTGAGATCATGACCTGAGCTGAACTCAGACACTTAACTGACAGAGCCACTCAGGCAGCCTGAAGAGCAAGCAAGTTTAAAAATAAAGCAATTACTAATTCCAGGGGGAGAAAACAACAAGAAGTTGTTTCCAGTAAAGAGATAAAACTATAGCACCACACATGGCTAAGCGATGAATGTTCGTGTAGTCACAGTAAGGTAGGCACTGAACAGTGGTTTAACTAAAATTGTGACATACTCATTTTGGCTCAATGGCAAGCCTGCTTGGGATTCTCTCTCTCCCTCTGTCTCTGCCTTTCCCCCACACGTGTGCACACGCTCTCTCTCTCTCAAAAATAAATAAACATTAAGAATGTATTTTAGGGCGCCTGGGTGGCTCAGTCGGTTAAGCCTCCGACTTCAGCTCAGGTCAGATCTCACATTCGTGGGTTCGAGTCCCGCATCGGGCTCTGTGCTGACAGCTAGCTCAGAGCCTGGAGCCTGCTTCGGATCCTGTGTCTCCCTCTCTCTCTGCCCCTCCCCTGCTTGCTCTCTTTCTCTCTCTAAAAACTGAATAAACATTTAAAAAATTAAAAAAAAGAAGTTTTAATTAAGACTGCCTACTTTATAAAAGGAAGAGTGTAACAATTGAAACGACAAAAGACTTTTGAAAGATCCCATCCCTCAGTCAGGATGTATTTGTTCATTGGCAGAATCAAGGTCAAAAGATTTATTGGCCACATTATGAAGGGAATCTGCCTCCCCTGGATTTAGCAGGGACTCTGGAATATAATATAGGATTTAAAAAAATAAACGGGACACATTTTGCACAGAAACCTAACTTACATGGCCAGATGCTTTCTTCCCTCCCTAGTCAACAAAAAGATGGAATTCTCCCTCTGCAGCGTCAGGCTACGGCCCTTTGATATTCTCTTCACATATTTATCAAGTGTAACCGTATTTATTGATCTATTGAACACACTCTCGCATGTGTCTTTGAACACACTAAAAGGGTTTGTTTGGTGGGTTGATTGTATTTGAACGACTATATTCACAGGAACCTTAAGCCACCCCATCTGCGAAACGTAACATTCGTTAAAACGATGCTACAAATATATTCCCTGTGCATGTATTTGCCGAGGCCCAAACACGGAATAGATGAGTCACAAAATAAATAAAATGATTACCTAGAAGAGAGGAAGGACAGGAATAGAAAACACGCATCTCTGAATCGACTTTGTTGTGTAGATTTGACTCTCAAATTATGTGAGTGTTTGGCAGAAGAGTAAAACAAACTTAAATCAAACTGTATTGGCAATTTGTGGCTTCCTTTCTTTTTTCTTGATCAGTCTGTCTCGAGATTGATCGATTTTATTGACCTTTTCAGAGAACCAGCTTTCGGCCTCATTGATTTTCTCTAATGTTCTCTAATGTATTGATTTTTGCTCTTATCTTATTTCTTTCCCTCTGCTTCCTTTGAGTTTAATTTGCTCTTCTTCTAGAAATTTCTTTTCTAATACATCCTTACACAGCTATAAATTTCCCTCTAAGAATGCTGCGCGTGTGTATATGTGAGAAGATTTTGTTTTTAAATTACAAATCCAATATCTTTAATACATACAAGGATATTCAGATTGTCTATTTCTCCTGATTCTGATTTTTGCCATTTGTGCTTTTCTTGGTAACTTAAATATTTTTTAACGTTTATTCATTTTTGAGAAACAGAGAAAGGCAGTGTGAGCGGGGGAGGGGCAGAGAGAGAGGGAGAGACATAGAATGTGAAGACAGGCTCCAGGCTCTGAGCTGTCAGCACAGAGCCCTATGCAGGGCTCGAACCCATGAACCGTGAGATCATGACCTGAGCCGAAGCCGGATGCTTAACCGACTGAGCCGCCCAGGCGCCTCCCCTCAGTGACTTTTTAAGGAATACCCTGGGTCTTCAGCAAGGCCCGTCCACTCGGGCTCGCTGGACCACAAACATCTCTGAGCCCTGAATGGCTGTGGGAGTTGTTTAGCTTACAGCTCTCTGACACTTGTCCCTTGCCTTCCCTCTCTGACACTTGTCCCTCGCCTGCCCTGCAAATACGGATGACAGGTGTGTGGGCGGGTGGCTTTCGTGGTGTCGCGTCTCCCAGACCCTCTCACCAGACAGAAATGGGGACTATGAATGTACCTGTATCTATTTCTTCATCTATTTATATCAAAACCCGTGAGTTCCCGCGATACCTCCAGTTCCAGTCCAGCCCCAGAGCGCTCCTAGCGCCCTCCCCGTGCGTGGTCGGAACTCCCTCCCCTGGAACTTGGTTCCCAGGGTCTTTGCTGTGTTAAATTACATAATTAATCCCCTATATCGCCGCCGTTTCCCCCGATGAACGCCTCCCTCACCCTCTTGGGCTCTGTCTCCCCCCAAAGGGTCACCTCCCCCTGATGGACCCCTTCTCACCCCTCACCTCCGTGACCCACCAACCCTGTGCAGACTCCGATGCCCTCTGTACGGACACCCCTCTTACCCTGCCTGTGCTCCCCCTTCTCGGAGCCACGCTCTTACCCCCACGCTGCCCATCCGTGTGGACTTTTGTTCCGTCCATGCGAGCTTTAGTACGGAGTTTCCAGGGAACAGAAGGCTGTCCTGTAATGTTCGATACCACTGGAAATAAGATTTTATCTTGTATCTTCCAATGAGTTATTCCCAAGCAGTGGTAACCTTTATATTTGGATTAATCATTATTCTCAGTGGATAACACATTCTCCAAGCAGGACCTTCCATTATATTCTTAGGGTTTGGTTTTTTTTTTTTTACATTTTTTTATGTCTTTATTTTATTTTGAGGGAGAGAGACAGAGAGCGAGCAGAGGAGGGGCAGAGAGAGAGGGAGATACAGAATCCGAAGCAGGCTCCAGGCTCTGAACTGTCAGCACGGAGCTGGATGCGGGACTCGAACCCACAAACTGCGAGATCACCACCAGAGCCGACTGAACCACCCAGGCACCCCTTGATATTTTCAATACTGCTGCTATAAACACTGTCTACGTGTGTCTCTGGGTGTGCATGTGTGAGATTTTCCCTTGGACATATATCAGAGTAGACTTAGTCATAATAACTTTGTTGTTTTCTAAAGCGATTACATCAGAGGCGCTGAGTGGCTCAGTATGTTGAGCGTTGGATGCTTAATTTCTGCTCAAGTCATGATCCCAGGGTCGTGGGATCAAGCCCTGCATTGGGCTCCATGCTGAGTGTGGAGCCTGCTTAGGATTAATTTACATTCCCACCAGCAATGTTTAAGAGATATTAAAAAATCACATCCTTTCTAATGCTTGATGGTATCAAGCTTTCATATTTTTGCCAATCTGATATTTGTAAGATAGTATCCCTTTGTGGTCTCGAATTGCATTTACCAGATCCTTTTTGAATATCTCTTCATAAGTTTATTGATATATATAGTTCCCTTTCTATAAAATGCCTATTCACATCTTTTGCCTATTTTTCTATTGGGCTGATTATCCTTATTATATTAACTAATGAATGCTCTTTATCCATTTTTAAGCTGAATTCATTGTCAGTGTGTGCCTTTTGTTTTCTTTTCTTTTTTTACATTTATTTATTTTTGAGAGACAGAGAAAGACAGAGCGTGAACAGGGGAGGGTCAGAGAGAGAGAAAGAGATGCAGAATCTGAGCTGTCAGCACAGAGCCTGACACGGGGCTCGAACCCACGAACCGCGGGATCATGACCTTAGCCACCCAGGCACCCCACCTTTTGTTTTCTTTTGAGATAAAAATCTTCTTTTTTAAAAAAATGTCTAATGTTTATTTATTTTTGAGAGAAAGAGGGATGGAGTATGAGCAGTAGAGGGTCAGAGAGAGAGAGGGAGACACAGAATCCGAAGCAGGCTCTGGGCTCTGAGCGGTCAGCACAGAGCCCGACACAGGGCTCAAACTCATGAACCATGAGATTATGACCTGAGCCAAAGTCAGATACTCAACTTCAACCGACTGAGCCACCCAGGCGCCCCTTTAGCACTATGTTTTAAAGTTTCCAAATATGTAGGGACTTTTTACTTACCTTTCCATAATTAACTTCTGTGAGATGATACAAAATATATATTGGTCTCTGTCCCCAGTCCCTGGCACAGAGCTCGTAAAACTAGCCATTTCCTAAGTGATCATGCTAGGAGCATCTCTTGTTCTAAGGTTGGTCTTTGATCTCTGGTCCTGACAAAGGGCTCTTGACACCTTTGTAATTTCCTGGGTCATAGGAGTATCTAGTCTAAATTTTTCTTCTAATGTTTATTTATTTTCAAGAGAGAGACAGAGTGCAAGCCAACAAGGGGCAGAGAGAGAGAGGGAGACACAGAATCTGAAGCAGACTCCAGGCTCTGAGCTGTCAGCACAGAGCCTGACATGGGGCTCGAACCCACAAACTGCGAGATCATGACCTGAGCTGAAGTCGGATGCTAACTGACTGAGCTATCCAGGCGCCCCAGGAGTGTCTTATTCTAATGAGGTGACTCTGGTTGGGCTCCTGCATGGGGGCCAGTCATCAGAAAGACCAAGCCGTGACCACAATCTTTTCCTGAGAAGGGAGAAGGACTGAAAATAGAGCTAATGATCCGTCATGACCAGGAGGCAAAACCCCGATAAAATCCGAAGTTATGGGGTTGGAGAACTTCCAGGTAGGAGAACGCAGCGGGTGCTCGGAGAGGGGTGCAGCCACGGAAACTGCGCACCCCTCCCTCCACGTCGCCCTGCACATCTCTTGCACCTGATGCTTAGCTGCATCTCTTATCAGATCCTTTTATAATAAACCGTAACCCTAAGTAATTGTTTCCATGAGTTCTGAGCCGCTCTAGCAAATCGACCAAACCCAAGGAGGGGTCGTTGGAACCTCTGATCAATAGCTGGGCGTTCAGAAGCAAGGTGACAACCTGGACGTGCACCTGGCGTCCGGATGGTGTGCACGGCGAGGGAGGGGGGGCCGCCCTGGGGACTGAGGCGTTGACCTGAGGGATGTGACACTGTTACCGGCTAGACAGTGCCGGATTAAATGGCAGGACTTTTGCCTTGTGTCCCAGAGAATTGTTCCGTGTGGGGAAGACCACACACGTTTGGTGACCAGGAGGATCGGTAGCATGGTGGTAAAGGGCGCTCACAAGGAAGAAACACCCAGTAGGGTAGGACCGTTTCCCAGCATCCCCCTCCCAGGACTTGGAAACAGAGTTTTCCCTTTTTAACTTCTAAGTTATCAGAGTTTTGCTCAGATTATCATCTATATAATACCCAGGCGCTGGCAAATCTGTTGAGCTTTTCTTGATCAGTTTTTGTTAGTGTTCCGCGTGTGATTTGAAAACAAGAATTGCCTTCTCCCCTTGTGGGATGCAAAACTCTCTCTAGACTCATTAGATCAAGTCTGTTCATTGTGTTGTTCAGACTTTTAATGTCTTTGCTGAATAGTTTTCTGCTTGACCTATCAGTAGTCAGGAGCGATGTGATGAAGTGGCCCACTCGGATGGGGTACACGTGAGATTTTCTCTCTGAGTCTTCATCAGTGTTTGCTTTGTAAGGTGCTGGGACTCCTTGGAAAATTGTCATTTACCCTGACACAGGGACCTTCTCCACCTCTGATAATGCTCTTTGTCTTAAAGACATTTTAAGACAAATTTTAAGACAAAATTACCTCGGGTACCTGGGTGGCTTGGTCAGTTAAACCTCGGACTCTTGAATTTTTTTTATGTTTATTTATTTCCTGAGAGAGAGAGAGACAGAGTGTGAGCAGGGGAGGGGCAGAGAAAGAGAGAGAGGGAGACAAAGAATCTGAAGCAGGCTCCAGGCTCTGAGCTGTCAGCACAGACCCTGACATGGGGCTCGAACCCACACACACACACACACACACACAGTCAGGGAGGGGCAGAGATGGAGAGAGAATCCGAAGCAGTCTCTTCACCATGAACCCTGAGATCATGACCTGACCTGAAATCAGGCGTTGACACTCAACTGACTGAGCCACCCAGGCGCCCCTTAAAATTTAAGACAAGTTTGATCACTTTCAATTCTTACATCTCTTGCAGCGTCTGTTAGATTTGTGTCTCCTGTACAAACACTTTATGCAAAAGTATTTCTCGTGTGACACTTTCTGTGCTAAATCATCTCAGGCCTGGCACACCTCATGGTATTTTTTTTATCGTGCCCATCTATTTGAATGAACGTTTGACTGGATGTAAAATTTTATGTTTCTAAATCTTTTTCCTGCAACAGTTTGAAAAGAAGGCTCTTTTGTCACTTTGCATCCAGTCCCGGTATTGAAAAGTTGATGTGATTTGGGCGCCTGCGTGGCTCAGTCGGTTAATGTCTGACTCTTGATGTCAGCTCAGGTCATGATCTCACAGTTCATGGGTTTGAGCCCCACCTCGGGCTCGGTGCTGACAGCATGGAGCCTGCTTGGGGTCCTCTCTCCCTCTCTTTCTGCCCCTCCCCCTGCTCGCTCTCAAAAATAAATAATAAAACTTAAAAAAAAATTGATGTAACTCTGCTCTTGGTCCTTTGATAAAATCTGTTCTTTTTCCTGTAAATTTCAAGTTTCTCTTTGTCTCTGATGTTCTCAAATCTCACTGTTACTTCTCTGCGTGTGGGCTTTCCTTATCTCCCTCTGTGGCCCTCTCGGCCCACTTCCATCTGAAATCTTTCTTCTTAGTGTAATTCCAGTGAATTTGTCTCTATTATTTTTTTGCAGTTACTTCCTCCTCTCTCTGTTCTCCCCCCTTTCTAGAGTTTCATCTGTAGTTTTTTCGCTCTGTTTTCTATGGGCTGTACTTTTCTGCAGCGGACTGAGTCATGTCCTCCCAAAGACAGCCACCCCCTGATCCCCAGAACCTGTGACGATATTACCCTATTTGGCAGATGGACTTGAGGCTGCTAATCAGCTGGTCTTAAAATGGGGAGATTATCCTGGATTACCCAGGTGGGGCCGACACAATAATGGGGGCCTTAAATGTGAAAGAGACAAGCAGGAGAGCATGTTGGAGTGAGGAGGTGTGAGACAGACGGACTCCGCTGCTGCCGGGCAGAGGAGGGGGGGGCCAGGAACCCAACATGGGGGGGGGGTCCACTTCTCCAGGCTGGAAGAGGCAAGGAAAAGGATGCTACCCTACAGCCTCCAGGGGGGGAATGCGGCTCTGCCCACATCTTGATTGTAGCCCAGTGAGACCCATTTTGGACTTTGAACCTTCTGGAACTGTAAGCTAACAAATTTGTGTGTTTGAAGCCACTAAGTTTGCAATAATTTGTCAGAACCACAATAGGAAACTAATATACTTTAAAAAACAACAGCAACCAAACTAATACACTTAAGAAATTGTTTTTCTTGTTTCTTTTTCTTTCTTAGGGGACTTTATTCTATTTAAATTTATAGAGGCGCCGGGGTGGCTCAGTTGGTTAAGTGTCCGGCTTCGGCTCAAGTCATGGTCTCACGGTTCATGGGTTCAAGCCCTGTGTCGGGCTCTGTGATGACAGGTAGCTTGGAGCGTGGAGCCTGCTTCTGAGTCTGTGTCTCCCGCTCTCTCTGACCCTCCCCTGCTCACGCTGTCTCTCTCTGTCTCTCAAAAATAAATAAAAAACATTAAGAAAAATTTAAATTTATTATATATATATTTTTATTGTTTTCAGTAAGCTCTACGCCCTATATGGGGTTTGAACTCACGACCATGAGATCAAGAGTCTCAAGCTCTACCTACTGAGCCAGCCAGCTGCATCTCTTGCTTTTGCCCCATTTTTCTACCCTTTGTTGGCTTGATTGCATTTTATTTATTTCATTTTTTTTCTGACTGGTGGTGTGCAGGATCCGTATCCCATTTTCGTAATTCTGGAGTCTAACCTTAACGTGGTCACCTTTCCGCAACGTCGTATATGTGCTTAGTGTTAGAGTCCAATCCTTGTATGAGTCTTGTTATGAAAAATAGCAGGCTCCCCCTACCTCCCCCCTGCCGTTTCCTCCTCCCCAGCGGAAACCACTTTCACTCCTGTAGCCAGTTTTTCTCATAGTCACTTCTTTATCTCTAAATACTACGCATGTACCGCTCCTTTGTGATTTTTCAGTTTTGGTCATCATGTGCCGACTTCCCACCGGAGGGTAAAGATTGAACTCTTGCATCGGCACGCATGCGCGCACTCACACACACACACACACACACACACACACACACACACACACTCTTCCCAGTCCTCCCAAGCTCATAGGAGGTAGAAGAATGAAAGAATAAACTTCCATGTGTTCTCATAGCCATGGAAATGAGTGAACTCTAGCTCCAGGCAACGAGGGGCATGAAAACAGCTTAATGATTAGTAGAAAAGCATGTCTCAGATGGCTACACAGAGTGACAGTATTTTTTATATAAGATTCTAAACTAAGTAAAACAAAATCATCCGTTGTTTGGGCACCCACGTATGTGATAAAACCATTTTTAAAGTTTATTTATTTATTTTGAGAGCGACCGAGACAGTGTGAGTAGAGGAGGGGCAGAGAGAGAGGGAGAGAGAAAATCCCAACCAGGCTCCAAACTGTCAGGGCAGAGCCCCCATGCGGGGCTCCAACTCACAAAACTGTGACCTCATGACCTGAGCCGAAACCAAGAGTCGGACATGTAACTAACTGAGCCACCCAGGCGCCCCAAGATAAAACCATTTTTTTAAGTTTATTTATTTATTTTGAGAAAGAGAGAGAGAGAGCATGAGCAGAGGAGGGACAGAGAAGGACAGAGAGGGAGAATCCCAAGTAGGAGCTTGGAATTGTCAACACGGAGCCAACGCGGGGCTCTGACCTTACGAACTGTGAGATCGTGACCTGAGCTGATGCCAAGGCCGGGGTGCTTACCCGACCGAGCCACCCGGGCGCCCCAAGGAAACCGTATTTTAAAAAGCAAAGAATGATAAACTCAAATTTCAGAATGGCAGCCACCTCTCATTGGGGGGTGCGGGGGAGGGGAAGTAAGGAGGCCGCAGATCCTTGGGGCTCGCTGGCTGCGGGGTTTACGGGAATCAGGATGAAAATGGACGCACGCTGCTACATAGACGCAAGTCCAAGGGAACCACTGGGAGAGCACGCGTGAGCTGCAGGGTGAGTGTTCTTGGCTCTGTGAGTGTTTGCAGTGGTGCTGTGCTTCCCGGCAAAGCTTCTGGAACATTCCATCAAATTACTTAGTTCTGTAGATAATTTTCGCTCCTGCGTTTTCTTGGTTTTCTCTGTCTGGGTTAATTGTTGGACCAGTGGATCTCCTGTGCGTTGTGTCTTCTTCTCTCTCCCTGTCCCTTCCCCTACTTGCTGTGGGATTTCTTCCACCTTAATTTCTAACGCTCTACCTCTCCTGTCATGTTTTTAACTTCCAGAAGCTTATTTTTTATTCACAAATGTCCTTTTTTTATGGTGTCCTTTTGTTTTCTCTTTTCTTTTCTTTCTTTCTTTCTTTCTCTCTCTCTTTCTTTCTTTCCTTTAGTGGACCCAGTTTTCCTTTCTTTAAGGATTTCTTTTTTATTCTTTTTTTAAATGTTTTATTTATTTTTGATACAGAGAGAGACAGAGCATGAGAGGGGGAGGCGCAGAGAGAGAAGGAGACACAGAACCAGAAGCAGGCTCCAGGCTCTGAGCTAGCTGTCAGCACAGAGCCTGACGCGGGGCTCAAACCCACAAACGTGAGATCTGACCTGAGCTGAAGTCAGAGGCTTAACCGACTGAGCCACCCAGGTGCCCCCTTTTTTATTCTTTTAAAAAAATTTTTAATGCTTATTTTTGAGAGAGAGAGACAGAGTGCCAGTGGGGGAGGGGCAGAGAAAGAGAGAGGGAGACATAGAATCTGAAGCAGGCTCCAGGCTCTGAGCTGTCAGCACAGAGCCTGATGTGGGGCTCAAACCCATAAACTGTGAGATCATGACCTGAGCTGAAGCCACACACTTAACCCACGGAGCCAACCAAGTGTTCCTTTTTTTTTTTTTTATCCTTGGTGTCATGAAATGTCAGCAGTGTCTCTTGGTGTAGATCAGGTTTTTCTTCCTTCTTGATTGGTTGGTTGATCTTTCTGCTCTCTGCATACCTCACATTTTAACTGTGTCCATTCTGACTTTGAGGTTTTTTATTTTTTAACATCCAATTTACCTTTTAGCTAAAATCTCTAAGTACTAGTTTTGAACGCACATATCTCCTTTTATCAAGAGTATTATGTATAAGTAATCTAACGTCATATGGTTTCTTCTGCTTGTTGGGTTTAGGATCTCTGATTCGATGTGTTGTTAATTCTCAAATATTTTTTGACCCTTCGATGTGTGATTGTCTTTGAGTCCTCTTTTTAGCTTCCCCAGAAGACTCTGGCAATGGGGTACAGATAGGTGTTCCTCACTTCTTGCTTCCTAACAAAACCCTGATTGTCTGGGCAGTCACATGCCCTGCCAGCCCAGGTGACAGGTCCTGATTTTACTAAGTCACCTGGAATCCCAGTGCCTCTCTTTCCTAGCCTCTCCTGCAGCTAAGTCTGGCGTGTGACAAACTTCTAGCCAATGAGATATAAGTGGAAGCCTACTGAGACATTTCTGGGGAATCTTTTACTTTTCTGTGAAAGGGACACTTGTGTGAAGAAAAGTCAGTGATACTGCCTCTTTCCCTTTCTTCCTTCCTTTGACATAGATGTGACACCTGGAGCACAGCAGCCATTATGCGACCATGAGGCAGCTGTACACTAAGGATGGGTAAGTGCAAAGTCTGAAATCTAATTTGTGGACAGCTTTAATTGAATCAGAGCCGCCAAACCTGAAAACACCTCGAGACATCCTGTGATGTGATTTAATGAAACGTCTTTTTGGCTTGAGTCACTGTTAGTCATATTTGGCATTACTTGTTAAAGATTTCTGACAAACGTGGCCAGCGCGTGAACGCTGTTTCCTACCTCCTGACCCCAGGGATTATGGTGGAGGAATGGAAGCCTCGACAGGGTGGGCTGGACCAGGAGCCTAAGTCTATGACCAAAGAGGCTCCTCACTCCCAAGTGGCTTCCTGCCATCATTTATATGCTCACCTTCCTCCTGATGGCAGCCAGACGCCTCTGCGGTCCTCTTCTTGGCACAGTAGGGGGAAGAAACCAGAGAGCCCGCCTCCTGTCCTCGCTGTGGTGCCTCCACAAAGCACCTTCAAGTAGTGCTTGGGCTCCTTTCTGTTTCCTGTCTCTGCCATTTCTGAGCTTGGAGCCTCTGAGCTGCTCTCGACTTCTGTGGCGGGCTTCTCTTGCATGTGGCTTTGGCTGTGGTTTCCTCCTTGAGTCTAGCTCATTCTTCTTCTGTCTTTCAAGAGTTCCTGATCATTTCTGGTCTACTGAGAGCGCTCGTATTCCACGGTCCCCACAGTGTGAGCATGTGAGTGTGCACCTGTGTCTGCCGCCCTCACGCCTGATCCAGGAGCGATGGCGTAGGCTCACAACAACAACAAGAAAATCATCTCCCTGTTAAACATCTACACCCTCTTCCAGGAATCTATCTGAAGAAATAGCAGACTTGTCACCAAAGTTTTCTATCCAAGGATTTTCTTTCCAGCATCATTAATAAAATGAAGAGGATTGAGAGCTCAGCAAGTGTTAGAATCTTTCCAAGAACATGACTTTGTTTCTGTGTGACTGGAAGCATCCACCTGCCTAGAGGTAGGAGAGGAGGTGCGAGAATTAAGGTTTACTATAATTCGTTATTTCTAAGACTTACATTTCTTCAAAATTGGGCATGTCCTCTAGTCAGATTTGGCAGATAGTAGGTGCGGGGTAGGCACCAGCGGTGGCAAGGTTGTCTTGGCGGTGCTGATGCCAAATTGGCCTGAAAACCTCCTATTAACACCTTCTGGAAGGTGTTATGGGTGGCTCAGTCGTTTATGTGTCCTACTTCAGCTCAGGTCATGATCTCATGGTTCGTAGGTTCGAGCCCTGCGTCGGGCTCTGTGCTGACAGCTCAGAGCCCAGAGCCTGCTTCGGATTCTGTGTCTCCTTCTCTGTTCCTCCCCTGCTCATACTCTGTCTCTCTCTCAAAAACAAATAAAGATAAAAAAATTAAAAGGCTGGGGAAGCTCAGCATTAAAACTTCCAGGATGGTGGGGGCACCCAGGTGGCTTAGTCGGTTAAGCAGCCAACCCTTAGTGTCGACTCAGGTTATGATCTCACGGTTCATGAGTTCGAGACTGCACAGGGCTCTGCGCTGTGAGACAGAGGGTTTCCCTGTCTCCCTCCCTCTCTCTCTGCCCCTCTCACTCTCTGTCTTTCTCTCAAAATAAATAAAGAAAAAAAAAAACCCTTGCAGGATGGATGTCAGCCGTGTGGAAGAAAATTCCAGAGGCAGTGGCCGATCTCGGCAAAGACAACAACTCTGAGCAGAAAAGGGATTCCAGAGGACTCTCTGCATCCGTCTCTTCTGTAAAGAAGTTTTTGGACTATTTTCCAATTTATCCCTCTTCTGTTCTTCCTTTGACCTACACACAGGAGTGATAGATCATCAAAATGCATGTCTCCATAAGTCCAACATGAGCTTTTTCAAGAAGTAGAAACCAAAATTCTAAATTGTAAGAAAGCATCATTCGTAACTTAATTGGAAGCTTGTTTTACTTTCTCAGGAGGACCTAAAATACCAGTGCGTTTTACAACTGAGGGCATCCATTTCAGCAAAATGCAAAATTGCTGAAAGAAAGAAGAGAGAAAGACGGACTTGCTCTCCAGCTCCTGACATTCAGAATAGAAGTAGACGGCTAGATATGAGCTTACAAAACGGGCAGCTGTCTTAGAAGGAGATATCTAAATTATTTTCCTTTGATCCTAGGCACCCCTGCAACCCCCCTTCGTCAGCATTTCAGCAGCCAGGCTCAGAGGACTCAGCCTGCGGGGTCCTCCCTCAGCGGAGGAGATAAGCCCCCAGCTCTGGAAGGCAGGCCGGGGGCCCTCACTGCTCTAGACAGCAGGGACCAGGGACCAGGGACGCAGGGACAACAGCCCTGGAAGTCGGCTGTGCAGGGCCCTGGGCAAAGCAGGAAGATGAAAGCAATGGAGATAAGAGAGCCAGCCAGGCGGAAATGAGAGGGGAGATTGATGTCAGTGACTCAGGGCCCCGGGATGGAGATGCAGGGCACTGTACCCCTCTTCCTGCTGGGAGCCCCCGGAGAAGGCCGCCTACAGAAAGTTCCAGAACTCTCCCAGGCGCAGTGCAAAATGGAGGGGCCCTTCGTCTGGCACCTCCAGCCTCCGTGTTGCCCCCACATGGGATCCAGGCGTAGCTCAGAGGAGCCGTGGAGTTGCTGGAGGGGATCACTGTGAGGTGACATCACCAGGGACTCCGAAGGGACCTGAGGAGACCCTCGGCCAAGGAGCCCTGAGCCTCTTGTGCCCCTGACTCTGGGATCCCAGAAGCCACCCTCCTTCTCCTTCGAAGGCTCCATCTTCTCAGGAGGGGGTGACTGGCCAGTTTTTCTTCGGCTGAGCCTCACTTATGAGGATTATTGGATAGGACTAATTGAAAGGTCACTTTCCCCGCACTAGCCAGCGACTAGGACATGGGGAGACCAGAAAAAAATGAAAGAGCTACATTTTTTCTTCATCGCCCCCCGCCCCGCCAGATACATTTGCATTTCAAGACCCTGCTGGCGGGCCCGGGGGCTCAGTTGGTTTAGCCTCCAGCTCCATTTGGTTCAGGTCACGATCTCTTGGTTCTTAGGACCAATCCCCACGTCAGTCTCTGTGCTGCTTGGGATTCTCTGCTTGGGATTCTCTCCCTCTCTCTCTGCCCCTTCCCTGCTTGAGCTCTTTCTTTCTCTCAAATAAACATTTTTTTAAAAAAGGTAAAACGAAAAACAAAAAAAACCCAGCAGCGCGCACTGCACCGGGAATCTCCACATCATAGTTCTCCTTGGCAGACCTGTGCCCAGTGTGGGGGCTTTGAGTCGAGGGAAGAAATAGGTTGTTGGTTTTTTTTTTTTTTACACATTTATTTATTTTTGAGAGGCAGAGAGAAATGGAGCGTGAACAGGGGAGGGTCAGAGAGAGAAAGAGACACAGAATCAGAAGCAGGCTCCAGGCTCTGAGCTTTAAGCACAGAGCCCGACGTGGGGCTCGAACCCACGAGCCGAAGTCAGACGCTCAACCAACTGAGCCACCCAGGTGCCCCAAAATAGGTTTAATCCCTTTCTAAAAACAGGCAAGTTTTAGGTGCTCTGGGCAAATCAATCACCCCTGGGGGAGCAGAAGAGGCTCATCTGTTGGAAAAGGACACATCACTATGACTATTCTGGAATGTGAGTCTGGCAATAAAAGCGGATCTCCTTAAGGAAACCTTCTTCAAGGTTGGAGGCTGGTTCCTGTCACTCAGACTGTGCCTCGGCATGGAGACTCCTGCTGGGCACGGAGAGACCTGCCTGGGACCTGCCTGCCAGCATCACTGGTCCCTAAGCCTTGAAGGTCAAGGTTACCAGGGAGCTCTAATCTGTCTAGAATGCATTGATTCAACTAGGAAAATAAGTGTGGAAGGAAAACTCAAGGTTAAATTGAGAAGAGTTACAAAGGGGAACTTGCCATATTAGTTACTGGACCATCTCATAGAACTAGAAAAATTTAAATGGTGTGGTGCAACACGCACAGATAAGTGGGCCAGATAAAGAGCCAAGGGAGGGGCGCCTGGGTGGCTCAGTGGGTTAAGTGTCTGACTTCAGCTCAGGTCATGATCTCAGGTCATGACCTCACACTCCGTGTGCTGGAGCCCCACATCGGGCTCTGCGCTGCTGCTTCCGATTCTTTGTTTCCCTCTCTTTGTCCCCCTCCTCCACTCATGCTCCGTCTCTGTCTCTCTCTCAAAGAATTTTAAAAAATTAAAAAAAATTTTTTAATTAAAAAAAAGAGCCTAGGGGGAATAAAGGAATAGAAAGCCAAGAAATATTTGCAAGTGGAGTATCCATATGAAAAGAAAAGGAAAGGAGGGAAAAAAGAAGAGAACAGAGGGGGCATTTCAGGTAGGAATGTATTTAGTTCTGAATATAATGACAAATTGGGGATTGACAATATCAGTGCTATCGATGAGTGAGAATTCGCTCATATTTAGTAACTGTGGACTCCGTGGCTAACGCACATGCTTTCAAACACCCTCCTTGCTTTGGTCTTCTATTCTAGTTTAGTTATTTTGGGTCTTGATTTTTTAATATTTACTTCCATTTTTTAAAAAAAACATGGTAAGTGCATTCATTTTTTCTTTTTAAAATCATTATTATTATTATTTTTAATCATGATAAGAATAATCTTTTTTTTAATGTTTTTTATTTATTTTTGAGAGACAGAGAGAGACAGCACGAGCAGGGGAGGGTCAGAGACAGAGGGAGACACAGAATCCGAAGCAGGCTCCAGGCTCTGAGCTAGCTGTCAGCACAGAGCCTGACGCGGGGCTCGAACCCACAAACAACTGTGAGATCATGACCTGAGCTGAAGCTGGATGCTTAACCGACTGAGCCACCCAGGTGCCCAGATAAGAATAATCTTCATCCCCTATTTCTACCACCCCCCTGCCCACCTCCCCTCTGGAGGGCTCCCCTTTCTTTACATCCTTGCTAACACCTGTTGTTTTTTGTTGTTGATTTTAGCCATTCTGACAGCTGTGAGGTGATATCTTAGTGTGGTTTTGATTTGCATTTCCCCGGTGATGAGTGATGTGGAGTATCTGTTCCTGTGTCTGTTGGCCATCTGGATGTCTTATTTGGAGAAACGTCTATTCATGTCTTTTGCCCATTTTTAAATTAGATTATTTGTTTTTTGAGGATTCAGTTTTATAAGTTCTTTATAGATTTTGAATACCAACCCTTTATAAGATATGTAATTTGCAAATATCTTCTCCCATTTAGTAGGTTACCTTCTGGTTTTGTTGTTTCCTTTGCGGTGCAGAAACATTTTACTTTGATGTCATCGCAATAGTTTATTTTTGCTTTTGTTTCCCTTGCCTCGGGAGATATATCTAGAAAAATGTTGCTATGGCGTGTTAGAGAAATTACTGCCTGTGTTCTCTTCTAGGATTTTTATGGTGTCAGGTCTCACCTTTAGGTCTTTAATCCATTCTGAGTTTTTATGCATGGTGAAAGACAGTGGTCCTGTTTCATTCTTTTGCATATGGCTGTCCAGATTTCCCAGCACCATTTGTTGAAGAGACTTTTTCCCATTGTATATTCTTGCTTCCTTTGTTGAAGATTAATTGACCGTATAATCATGGGTTTATTTCTGATCAATGGGTTTATCCCATTGATCTATGTGTCTGTTTTTGTGCCAGTACCATACTGTTTTGATTATTACAACTTCATAATATAACTTGAAGCCTGGAATTGTGGTGCCTCCAGCTTTGCTTTTCTTTTTCAAGTTGCTTTTGGGGTCTTTTGTGGTTTCATACAAATTTTAGGATTGCTTGTCCTAGTTCTGTGAAAAATGCTGTTGGTATTTTGATAGGGATTGCATTAAATGTATAGATTGTTTTGGGTAGCATTTCAACAATGCCTGTTCTTCGAGGGTACCTGGCTGGTTTAGTTGTTGGAGCACTGAAGGCTTGATCTTGGGGTTGTAAGTTCAAGCCCCACAATCTTTAGGGAACTTTCCAGAATGTTTGATGAGAGGTGGAGGAGTGGCAGCTGCCCAGCAACACGTTCCTTCCTGCTCCCCCACACAAGCCTTGGCCCATCACTGGCTATAGAAAATGGTGAGAGACAGAAACTTCTTAATATGTTTCGGGGGTGCAACCCAATGCCACCCAGGAAGAACTGAAAAAGGTCTTATAGAAAACTGCCTTTTACTGCCCTGATAAGAATCCGAATGAAGGAGAGAAGCTTAAACAGATTTCTTTTTTTTTTTTTTTTAACATTTACTTATTTTTGAAAGACAGAGACAGATCATGAACAGGGGAGGGGCAGAGAGAGAGGGACACACAGTACTGTCAGCACAGAGCCTGACACAGGGCTCAAACCCACAAACTGTGAGATCTTGACCTGAGTGGAAGTCTGATGCTCCACCAACTGAGCCACCCAGGTGCCCCTAAACAGATTTCTTAAGCTCCTGAAGTTCTCTCTGATGCAAAGAAAGGGAATTACATGACAAAGGAGGAGAACAGGCCACTAAAGAAGGCAGAGCTGCTAGAGGTTTCGGCTCCCCCATGGACATCTTTGATATGGTTTTTGGAGAAGGAAGACGGAGGCAGAGAGAAAAGAGAGGTAAAAATGTCGCCCATCAGCCCTGTGTAACCTTAGAAGATTTATATAACGGTGCAACAGGAAAACTAGGTCTGCCAAAGAATGTGATTTGCGACAAATGTGAAGGCCGAGGTGGTAAGCAAGGAGCAGTAGAATGTTGTCCCAGTGGTCAAGGTCCTGGAGTCCAAATCAGCGCTCGTCAGATGGGACCTGGGATGGTTCAGCAGATTCAGGCTGAGTGCATGGAGTGCCCGGGCCACGGGGAACGGATCGGTCCTAAAGATCGATGTAGGTGGGAGGAAGACAGTTCGAGAAAAGAAGATTCTAGAAGTTCATATTGACAAAGCATGATAGATGATCAGAAAATAAACATTCCATGGCGAAGGAGACCAAAAGGGCATCTGGGTGGCTCAGTAGGTTAAGCCTCTGACTTTGCTCGGCTCAGGTCAGATCTCACGTTGGTGGGTTGGAGCCCCACGTCGGGCTCTGTGCTGACAGCTCAGAGCCTGGAGCCTGCTTCCGGTTCTGTGTCTCCTCTCTCTGCCCCTCCCCCTCTATGCCCTGTCTCTCTCTGTATCAAAAATAAATAAAACATTAAAAAAATAAATAAATAAAAAGAAGGAGACCAAGAACCGGGAGTGGAACCAGGAGATATTATCATTGTTTTAGATCAGAAGGACCGTGCCGGTTTACTCGGGGAGGAGGGGAACTTTTCACGTGTATGGACATCCAGCTGGTGGACGCACTCGTGCAACCTTCAAATGCCGATATCTACTCTGGACAACAGAACCTTGGTCGTCATCTCTCATCCAGGTGAGATGGTCAAGCGTGGAGATAGCGAGCGGGTGCTAGATGAAGGCATGCCGATTGATCGGAGGCCATGTGAAAAGCGTCCCCTAAATATTGAATTTAAGCTAAACTTTCCTGAGAATGGCTTTCTCTCTCCTGATAAACTCTTTGCTGGAAAAACTCCTACCTGAGAGGAAGGAAGTAGAAGAGACGGACGAGATGGACCAGGTAGAACTGGTGGACTTTGATCCAACTCAGGAAAGACGGCGCCATTACAATGGAGAAGCCAATGAGGGTGAAGAACGTCATCTTAGGGGAGGTGCTTGGTGTCAGACCTCTTCAGGGAGCCAGTAAATAACACCGCTAGCATTTTATGTGCGGTAGTGAATGAGTGAAACATTATAATCATAGCTCACTACTTGCTGTTGCTTGCTTTTCTTCTTTTTTTTTAATGTTTTATTTATTTTTGAGACAGAGAGAGACAGAGCATGAGAGGGGGAGGGGCAGAGAGAGAGGGAGACACAGAATTGGAAGCAGGCTCCAGGCTCTGAGCTGTCAGCACAGAGCCCGACATGGGGCTCGAACCCACAAACGTGAGATCATGACCTGAGCCGAAGTCAGAGGCTTAACCGACTGAGCCACCTTTGCTCTGTATGTATGATGACGTCAGTGTGCAAGATAAGTTTAATACTTGTAAAAACTACTTTAAAAAAATCTTCCCTAGCATTTGTTACATCCTACCTCGTAACTGATTCCATCTCCATGTACAGCAAACAGCTTAGGTTGAAACGCTAGGTGTATGTATGGACTTCAGTGTATGACCCTTAATTGTTAAGCTGTGCAGTTAAAACCTGTGTTTAATTGGCAATCAGAAAAAGAACTTAACTTGTAGAGAGGTGTTGGTCTGTGGTTCCATTAAGTGGGATTCCTTGTGGTGCTTCTGCATTTATTCTATTGCCTCAGCTGTTACTTGAAGATTGCACGCTGTGTAATTTGGCCTGCGGTAACAGTGATGGAAAGGATACTTTTTTTAATGTTCATTTATTTTTGAGAGAGAGAGAGTGCGTGTGTGTGTGTGTGTGTGTGTGTGTGTGTGTGTGTGTGTGTAATCAGGGGAGGAGCAGAGAGGGAGGGAGACGCAGAATCAGAAGCAGGCACCAGGCTCCGAGCTGTCGGCACAGAGCCCGACTCGGGGCTGGACTCCCAAAACGCAAGATCATGACCTGAGCTGAAGTCAGACACTTTAAGTGACTGAGTCACCCAGGCGCCCTAGAAAGGATACCTTTTTAAAAAGGGGTTTATCATAATATGTTGCTGTTTGAGGGCTTGCAATTGTAGAATTACATTTCCTTCTGCTATGCCATCTTTAAAAAATATATATATATACACATATATAAACATACATATATACATATATATATCAGTCCTATTTACACATTTTTCCTTCTCTTTGGACCATAATAAGCTTCAGAGCAGTGACTTTGAGAGCAGGGTAACTTAGAGTGAAGAGACATTGATTGACATGGAGAAGTTAATTTGCATGTATGAGATAGGAAGGTGTTTTTTTAGGTATGTTACAGACTTACTTGAAACCATTTAACTTACCCTCTGAAGTAACTTGTAATTTAATGTTGGTAGGATAGCAAATTATGCTGAATAGCTTTAATTGTGTGTTCAACAGTCAAGTTCCCAAGCTTAAATCTGGATATAAGAATTAAGCAATTCTTGAAATGTTTGAATGTCTCCTTAATATACTGATTACAGGGGCGCCTGGGGGTTCAGTGGGTTAAGCATCTGACATTCACTCAGCTCATGATCTCACGGTTTGTGAGTCTGACTCGTGCACGGGCTCTGCTGACAGCTCAGAGCCTGGAGCCCGCTTTGGATTCTGTTCCCCTCTCTCTCTGTCCCTTCCCCACTTACAATCTGTTTCTCCTCTCTCTCAAAATAAATAAACATTAAAAAAAAATTTAAACATACTGATTATAAAGCAAAAATAAATAAAATCTTTAAAAAATTGTTTTGTTCTTCCAACCCATGAGCATGGAATGTCTTTCCATTTCTCTGGGTCATCTTGAATTTCTGTCTCTGTGATTTATAGTTTTCATAGTATAGGTCTTTAGTTAAGTTATTCCTAGATATTTTATTGTTTCTGGTGCAATTGTAAATGGGACTATTTTCTCAATTTCACTTTCTGCTGCTTCCTTATTCATGTATAAGAGTGCAGTGGAATTCTGTACATTGATTTTACATCCTGTGACTTTACTGAATTCATTTATGAGTTCTGGTAGCTGTTTGGTGGAATCTTTAGGGTTTTTCTATATTGAGTATCATGTCATCTGCAAATAGAGTTTTACTTCTTCCTTACCAATTTGGATGTCTTTTTTTTTTAACGTTTATTCATTTTTGAGAGACAGAGAGAAACAGAGCGTGAGCAGGGGAGGGTCAGATAGAGGGAGACACAGAATCTGAAGCAGCTCCAGGCTCTGGGCTGTCAGCACAGAGCCCGATGCGGGGCTCAAACCCACAAACCGTGAGATCATGACCTGAACTGAAGTCAGTCACCTAACTGACTGAGCCACACGGGCACCCCCAATTTGGATGTTTTTTATTTCTTTTTGTTATCTAGTTGTCGCGGCTAGGACTTCCAGAACTCTGTTGAATAAAAGTGGTGAGAGTGGACATCGCTGTCTTATTCCTGATCTCACGGGAAAAGCCCTCAGTTTTTCACCACTAAGCATGATGTTAGCTGTGGGTTTTTCATATACGGCCTTTATTATGTTGAAGTATGTTCCCTGTAAACCTACTTTGTAGAGGGTTTTTATCATGATCGGCTGTTATCCTTTGTCAGGCACTTTTTCTGCATCTATTGAAATGATCATAGGGTTTTTACCGTTTCTCTTCTTGAGGTAGCGCATCACGCTGATCGTTATGTGGATATTAAATCATCTTTGCATCCTGGGAATAAATCCCACCTGATCATGGTGCATGATTTTTGAAAATATATTCTTGGATTCCATTTGCTAATATTTTGTTGAGGACTTTTGAATTCTATCATGGGAGACATGGGCCTGTGGTTCTCTTTTTTTGTAGTGTCTGTGTCTGATTGGGGCATCAGGGGGATGCTGGCTTCATAGAATGAATTAGAAGTTTTCCTTCCTCTTGTATTGTTTGGAATAGTTTGAGAAGAATAGATAGTAACTCTTCTTTAAATATTTGGCAGGGGCACCTGAGTGGCTCAGTCCATTAAGCATCTGACTTCGGCTCAGGTCATGATATCACAGTTCATGGGTTCGAGCCCCGCATCAGGCTCTGTGCTGACAGCTCAGAGCCTGGAGACTGCTTCAGATTCTGTGTCTCCCTCTCTCTGACCCTCCCCTGCTCACGCTCTGGCTCTCTCACTCTCAATAATAAATAAACTAAAAAAATTTTTTCATAAAATTCTCCTGTGAAGCAATCTGGTCCTGGACTTTTGTTGGTTGGGAGTTTTTTTGATTACTGATTGAATTTCATTGCTGGTGATCAGTGTGTTCAAATCTTCTTTCTTCCTGCTTTAGTTTTGATAGTTTTTTGTTTTTTGGTTTTGTTTTGTTTTTTTTTTTTTAGTGTTTATTTATGTTTGAGAGAGTACAGGCAGGGGAGAAGCAGAGAGCGGGACAGAAGATCCGAAGCAGGCTCGGCACTGACAGCAATGGGGCCGATGTGGGGCTCAAACTCCCCAACCGTGAGATCATGACATGAGCCGAAGCCGGATGCTCAACTGACTGAGTCACCCACGTGCCCCCAGTTTTGGTAGTTTATCTGTTTCTATGTTTTGAGGACTCTATTCATTTCTTCTAAGTTGGCCAATTTGTTGGCATATAGGTTTTCATAATATCTGTTATCATTATTTATATTTATATAATGTTGGTTGCTATTTCTCCTCTTTCATTAATAATTTTGTTTATTTGGTTTCTTTCTCCCTCTTTTTTAATGTGTCTTGCTAGAGGTATATCAATTTTATTAACTTTTTCTTTTCTTAATTTAAATTCTAGTTACTTAGGGGCCCTTGCATGACTCGGTCTGCTAAGCTTATGACTCTTGATTTCAGCTCAGGTCATGGTCTCTCAGTTCACGAGTTCAAGCCTGCCCTGAGCCTGCTTGGGATTCTCTCTCTCCCTCTCTCTCTGCCCTTCCCTGCCTCCCACTCTCAAAATAAATAAATGAGCTTTAAAAAATTCTAGTTAGTTAATACATAGTGAATTATTCATTTCAGGAGTATAATTTTCTTCTTTTTTTTTTTCTCAAGGAACAAGCTTCCGGTTTCATCTGTCTTATTGTTTAGTTTCTGTATCATTTATTTCTGCTCTAATCTTTATTGTTTTGTCCTTGCGTTGGTGTTGGGTTTTGTTTGTTCTTTTTCTAGCTCCTTTACGTGTGATGTTAGGTTGTTTATTTAAGATTTTTCTTGCTTTTTAAGGTAGGCCCAGATTGCTACAAACTTCTCTTAGAACCACTTTTGCTGCGTCCGGAAGATTTTGGACCAGTGTGTTTTCACTTTCATTTGTTTCCATGTATTTTTTTGTTTCTTCTTTGATTTCCTTCTTGATTAATTCATTGTTTAGTAGCATGGTATTTCACCTCCATGTATTGGTGCTCTTTCCATATTTTTTCTTGTGGCTGATTTCTAAATTTTTTTAAAATGTTTATTTATTTTTGAGAGAGACAGAGTGTGAGCAGGGGAGGGGCAGAGAGAGAGGGAGACACAGAATCCAAAGCAGGCTCCAGGCTCTGAGCTTTCAGAACAGAGCCCGAAACAGGGCTCAAACTCACAGACTGTGAAATCAGGAGCCAAACGGAAGTAACTGACTGAGCCGGCCAGGTGCCCCTCTTGCGGCTGATTTCTAGTTTCATCGTGTTGTGGTCAAAAAAGATGCATAGTAAGACTTCCATCTTTTTTTTTTTTTATGTTTTATTTATTTTTGATACAGAGAGAGACAGAGCATGAGATGGGGAGGGGCAGAGAGAGAGAGGGAGACACAGAACCGGAAGCAGGCTCCAGGCTCTGAGCTAGCTGTCATCTCAGAGCCCGACGCGGGGCTCGAACCCACAAACGTGAGATCTGACCTGAGCCGAAGCCGGAGGCTTAACCGACTGAGCCACCCAGGCGCCCCGACTTCCCTCTTTTTGAAATAGTTGAGACTTGTTTTGTGACCCAGTATGCGATCTATCCTGGAGAATCTTCCACACACATTTGAAAAGAATGTGTATTCTGTTGTTTTATGAGGGAATGGCCTGAATAGATCTACGAAACCCATCTGGTCTAGTGTGTTATTCAAAGCCATTGTTTTGTGGTTGATTTTCTCTTTGGATGATCTGTCCATCAATGGAAGTGGGTTGCTAACATCCCCTGTTATTATCATAATGCTATCAATTATTTTCTTTATGTTTGTTGTTAACTGTCCTATGTGTCTGGGTGCTTTCATGTTGGGGACGTAAATATTTACAATTGTTATATCTTCTTGTTGACTTGTCCCCTCTGTGACTGTATAATGTCCTTCTTTGTCTCTTCCTACAGTCTTTGTTTAAAGTCTATTTTGTGCTACGTAAATATCGCTAACCTACCTTTCTCTCGACCTCCATTTGCATGATGGATGTTTTCCATCTTCTCACTTTCAATCTGCAGGTGTCTTTCAGCCTAAAATGAGCCTCTCGTCGGCAGCATGCAGATGGGTCGTTTTTCTTCATGTGCTCGCTCACCCTGTGTCTTTTGATTGGAGAATTTAGTCCATTATTCAAAGTAGTGATCGATAGATATGTGTTTATTGTCTTTTTGCTACTTGTTTTGTGGTTGTTTCTGTTGATTTTCTCTCATCCTTTCTTCTCTTGCTTTTTCACGGTCTGTTGGCATTCTTTAGTGATACACTTGGATTCCTTTCTCTTGAATCTTTAAGAGAAGAGTGGCGCAGCGGAAGCGTGCTGGGCCCATAACCCAGAGGTCGATGGATCGAATCTTTAGGTACTATTACTGGTTTTATGATTTGTGGTTACCAGTAGGTTTGGACGTCACCTCTTCTGCATGGAGCATCTGTATTAAGTTGTTACGTTTAATTTAAAACCCGTTCTTGACACCTCTCCTTCACACACTTTAGGTCCAAGGCGTCATATCCTTATATTTTGTGAATCCCTTGATTGACTTTTATAGAAATATTTATTTTTACTGCTTTCATGTACTTTTACTTTTCACACTGTCACTTACGGTCTTCCTTCCACTCAGGGTCCTCTTTAACATTCTTGTAGGACTGGCTTCGTGATTATGAACTCCTTTCTCCGTTAGTTTTTGTCTGTCTGCGGAACTCCTTATCTCTCTCTCTATTCTGAATGATTGCCTTCCCGCATGGAGGATTCTTAGCTGTAGATTTTCTCCTTCCAGCACTTTGAATGTATCATGTCACTCCCTGCTGGCCTGCAAAGTTCTTGCTGAAAAATCCAATGATAGCCTTATGGCGCTTCCCTTGTTTCTGTTTTCTCTTCTCTTGCTGATTTAAAATTTTTTCTTTATAGCTACTTTTTGCCATTTTATTTACTTTTATGTAAGCTCTCTGTGAAAAGTAACCTTGAATTTGTGACCCTGAGGTCAAGAGGCACATGCTCTCAGGGCGCCTGGGGGGCTCAGGTGATTAAACGCCTGACTCTTGATTTTCGCTCAGGTCATGATCTCATAGTTCCAGGACCCACATTGGGTTCTGTGCTGACAGTGCAGAGCCTGCTTGGGATTTTCTCTTTTCCTCTCTCTCTGCCTCTGCCCACCTCTCAAAATAAATAAATAAATAAACTTAAAAAAAAAGAGTCATATACTCTACCAACTGAGCAAGGCAGGCACCGCACTTCTTTTTTTTTTTTTTCTTATTTATTTTAGAGAGAGAGAGAGGAAAAGGTGGAGGGGCAGAGAGAGAGATCCCCAAGCAGTGCAGAGCCTGACATGGGGCTTGAAACCACAAGCGATGAGATGATGACCTGAGCTGAAACCAAGAGTCAGATCCTTCACCAACTCAAAGTACTATGTGTGTTCAAGGGAGCGAGAAATCACATTTGCCTTAGGATGTTGGGATAAGCGTTAGGGAAAGGGTGGCATTCTAGATGAGTCTTGGAAGATGAGCCAAGTTTAGATGGAGATAGTGTGGCAATGGCATTCTAGGTAGAAGGAACTAAAAATACGAAGACACAGAGGCAGAAAAGAAGTAGGTGTTATGAGGCCCAGGAAGTGGTCCTGGGTGGAATGTGTATCCGTTCATTCACTTTTCCCAAAGTATTTGTTGAGGACTTAATATGTGCCAGATGCTTGCTTCTAGAGTTGGTTCAGCAACTCAATTATATGGCCCAAGACTTTAGTGCTTCATAGGTTTCCAATTGTCAATGTTCTTGTATCGACAACATTTCCTGCCGGAACACAAGGTCTGCAACAGCTTCTAGGACCGAATCCTCATGTGACAACGTGCAAGAAGGTAGTCTCCTCTCACCTGGCAATGAGTAGTGAGGAGGAAGTTTCGGGAGCCGCTGCAGACTTCCGTCAGGCCCAAGGCTTATTTCCTTGTCCAGCTCTATTGATTGCCTCCTCTGCCCCTCCCACTCTGCCATGCTGCCTGATACTTACCGATAGTTGGCACAGGGCAAATCAATGATCCATAGGGAAAGGGGCACCTGGGTGGCTCAGTTGACTAAATGACCCATAGGGGACAAAATGTAATAAGCTGCATCTCTTCCTCCTCAGACCAGTATGAACATCTACTCTGGGTGTATTACAGATCTAAATGCCAGAAGTAAAACTTAAAAACTTTTAGAAAACAATGTTGGGAATATCTTTCGAATCTTAGAGTAGGGAAAGAACTCTTAAGCCAGATGCCAAGAAGTTCTAACCATAAAAGAAAAGATTTATATGTTGCATTTAAATTAAGAATACTTATTAATCAATAGAGACTGTAAAAAACAATGAGGGAAAAGGGGGAGAAAATATTTACAACCTATGTATGTAAACAAAGGATTGCTATCAAGAATGCATAAAGGATGTCTTCAAATCTATCAAGAAAAAGATCAACAAACTTATTAGAGTATATGCAAAAGGCATGAGCAGGCATTTCACAAAGGAGAAAACACATATGGCTGATAAGTACATGAGAAGACACTCAGCCTCCATCATAATCAGGGAAAAGCAAATCAAGACCACAAGAGACACCACTTAGCATCCATGAGATTGACCAAGAAACAGTGCTGTATTTGCATGTTAGAGAAGAGATAGATCAATGAGAACTCATAAACATTGCCGGTGAGTATGTATATTGATTCAACTACTTTGAAATGATTTTGTACATTTGAACATTTTTATACTCTCGGGTCCAATGAGAAGACTCTTATAGACACGAACAAGAGACACTATGAACGTGTTCACAGATTATTGTGCAGAGCAGGAAAACACTGGAATGGAATGGAATATCCACTGGTAGGAAAATGAATGAATAAACTTTGGCATATTCAGACCGTGGTATAATATACAGCTCGGAAATTTCACACAATGAAAATACCATATAGTAACAACAGGTAGAATCTGAGTATATAATGAGTGAAAAAAAAGCACTTCTTAAATGACCACGTGGAGTACAATACACTTGAATTTTTTTAAAAAAATATTGTTATTAAGTTTATTTATTTTGAGAGAAAGAGAGACTGCAAGTGGGGGTAGGGACAGAGAGAGAGGGAGACCTAGAATCCGAAGCAGGCTCTAGGCTCTGAGCTGTCAGCCCATAGCCTGACGTGAGGCTTGAACCCACAAGCCATGAGATCATGACCTGAGCCAAAGTCAGATGCTTAACTGACTGAGCCCCCCAGTATTGCCCCTACAATACAGTTTTTATAAGACTCTAAAACAAGGAAAACCAAACAATACATTGTAGAGGCGCTCATATGTGTGACAAAACCATTTTTAAGGGCTATATGGATGTGAAACCAAAACCACAGGCAACATAACAAAAAAATAGGTAAACTGGACTGAATTAAATTATAAACTTCTGTGTATCAGAGGGCACGATCGACAGAGTGAAAAGACCACCCACAGAATGGGAGAAAAATTTCCAAGCATATATCCAATAAGGGATTAGTATCCAGAATATATAAAGAACTCCTACAACCCCAAAACAATGACTACAACCCCCCCCCCGCCTTATTAATAAATGGAAAAAGGTCTCAAAGAGATAATTCTCCAAGGAAGGTGTGCTAATGGCTGGCAAGCACATGAGACGTGCTCAGTATCACTAATCATTAGGAAATAAAATCCACAGACACACCACCTCACACAGGTTAGGATAGGTATCAAAAAACCAGAAAATACCAAGTATTCATAAAGATGAGAAGTTAAGGGGCACCTGAGTGCCTCAGTCGGTTAAGTGTCTGACTCTTGGAGTTTGTGCATCCGAGACCCACATCAGGCTCCATGCCGACAGTGCAGAGCCTGCTTGAGATTCTGTCTCTCTCTTTCTCTCTCTTTGCCCCTCCCCCACACACTCTCTCTCTTAAACTTTAAAAAAAAAGATGAGAAGTTGAAACTTTTATACATCACAATCCACAAAATTGTGACAGAAGCAACCCAAGTGTGCACTGGTGTTTGAATGGATAGAGAAAGGTGGTCTATAGCTGAAGACATTATGCGAAGTGAAATATGCCGGTCAAAAAATGACAAAAAACTATGCTCTTATATGAGGTGTGTAGAGGAGTCAAATTCCTAGAAACAGAAAGTAGAATAGTGGTTTCCAGGGGCTGGAGGAAGGGAGAAATTGTTATTGTTTGATAGAGTTTCAGTTTGGGAATATGACAAAAGTTCTGGAGATGAGGGTGGTGATAGTTGTGGAACACTGTCAATATTTTTTCTTATTTAGTTAGTTAAATACACATCCAAGCTAGTTAGCATATGGTGCAATAATAATTTCAGGAGTAGAATCCAGTGATTCATCCCCTGCATATAACCCCCTGCACTCATCCCAACAAGTGTCCTCCTCAGTGTGCCTTACCCATGTAGCCCATCCCCCACAACCCCTCCAGCAATCCTTAGTTTGATCTCTTTATTTAAAAATCCTTCTGTTTTGTCCCCCTCCCTGTTTTTAAATTATTTTTGCTTCCCTTCCCTTATGTTCATCTGTTTTGTATCTTCAGTTCCACATATGAGTGAAGTCATATGATATTAGTCTTTCTGTGACTGATTTTGCTCAGCACGCTACCCTCTAGTTCCACCCATGTAGTTGCAAATGGCAAGATTTCATTCTTTTTGATCGCTGAGTAATACTCCATTGTATATACACCACATCTTCTTTATCCAGTCATCTATTGATAGCCATTTGGGCTCTTTCCATATTTTGACTATTGTCAATAGTGCTACTATTGACATTGGGGTGCATGTACCCCTTTGAAACAACGCACCTGTACCCCTTGGATAAACCTACCAGTGCAATTGCTGGGTCATAGGATGGTGCTATTTTTAAGCTTTTGAGGAACCTCCATCCTGTTTTCCAAAGTGGCTGCACCAGTTTGCATTCCCACCAGCAGGTGCCAAAGAGATCCTCTTTCTCCGCATCCTCGCCCACGTCTGTCATTGCCTCAGTTGTTAATGTTAGCCATTCTGGCTGGTGTGAGGTGGTGTCTCAGTGTGGTTTTGATTTGTGTTTCCCTGAGGATGAGTGATGTTGAGCATTTTTTCACGTGTCTGTTAGCCATCTGGATGTCCTCTTTGGAGAAGTGTCTGTTCATGTCTTTTGCCCATTGCTGCACTGGATTATTTGCTCTTTGGGTGTTGAGTTTGATAAATTCTTATAGATTTTAGATACTAATCCTTTATCTTATATGTTGTTTTCAAATATCTTCTCCCATTCCATAGGGTGCCTTTCAGTTTTGCTGGCTGTTTCCTTCGCTGTGCAGAAGATTTTTATTTTGATGAGGTCCCAATAGTTCATTTTTGCTTTTGTTTCCCTTGCCTCCAGAGACATGTTGAGTAAGAAGTTGCTGCGGCCGAGGTCAAAGAGGTTTTGGACTGCTTCCTCCTCGAGGATTTTGATGGCTTCATCATGGTCTTTCATCCATGTTGAGTTTATTTTTGCGTGTGGTGTAGGAAAGTGGTCCAGATTCATTCTTCTGCACGTCACTGCCCAGTTTTCCCAGCACCGTTTGCTGAAGAGACTGTCTTTATTCCACTGGATGCGCTTTCCTGCTTTGTCAAAGATGAGTCGGCCATACGTTTGTGGGTCCATTTCTGGGCTCTCTATTCTGTTCCGTTGACCTAAGTGTGTGTTTTTGTGCCAGTCCCCTACTGTCTTGATGATTACAGCTTTGTAATACGACTTGAATTCCGGAATTGTGATGCCTCCAGCCTTGATTTTCTTTCTCAGGATTGCTTTGGCTCTCTGGGGTCTTTTCTGGTTCCATGCAAATCTTAGGCTTGTTTGTTCTAACTCTGTGAAAAATGCCAGTGTTATTTTGATAGGGGTTGTGTTGAATATGTAGAGTGTTTTTATCAGCATTTCAACGATATTTGTTCTTCCAATCCATGAGCATGGAATACTTTCCCATTTTCTTTTTGTGTCTTCTTCAATTTATTTCATAAGCTTCCTGTAGTTTTCATTGTATAGATTTTCCATCTCTTTGGGTGGTTTATTCCTAGATATTTTATGTTTTTTGGTGCAATTGTAAGTGGGATTGACTCTTTGATTATTTTTCTGCTGCTTCATTATTGGTGTATAGAAATGCAACTGATTTTGTGCATTGGTTTTCTACCCTGCACCTTTGCTGAATTCATGAATCAGTTCTAACAGGTTGGGTTTTTTTTTTTGTTTTTTTTGTTTTTTTTGAAATCTTTAGGTTTTCCACATAGATTATCATGTCATCTGTGAAGAGTGAAAGTTTAACTTCCTTCTGGCTGATTTGGATGCTTTTATTTCTTTATGTCGTCTGATTGCTGAGGCTAAGACTTTGGATACTACGTTGAATAACAGTGGTGAGAGTGGACATCCCTGTCGTGTTCCTGACCTTAGGGGGAACGCTATCAGTTTTTTCCCATTGAGGATGATATTGGCACTGGGTCTTTTCTATATTGGCTTTTATGATCTTGAGGTATGATCCTTCTATCCCTACTTTCTTGAGGGTTTTTAATCAAGAAATGATGCTGTATTTTATCAAATTCTCTCTGCATCTATTGAGAGGATCATGTGGTTCTTATTCTTTCTTTTATTAATGTGATGGATCACACTGATTAATTTGTGGATTTTGAACCAGCCCTGCACCTCAGGACTAAATCCCACTTGGTCTTGGTGAATAATTCTTTTAATGTATTACTGGGTCCAGTTGGCTAGTATCTTGTTGAGAATTTTTGCATCCTTTTCATCAGGGAAATTGGTCTGTAGTTAGCGGGGTTTTTGTCTGATTTTGGAATCAAGGTAATTCTGGCCTTGTAGAATGAGTTTGGAAACTTTCCTTCCATTTCTATTCGGAACGGCCTCAAAAGAATGTGTTAACTCTTCTTTAAATGTTTGGTAGAATTCCCCTGGAAAACCATCCAGCCTTGGACTCTTATTTTTTGGGGAGGTTTTTGATTACTGATCCAATTTCTTTACTGGTTCCATAACCATGTCTGGCCAAGTTTCCTATTTCTTCCTGTTTCCGTTTTGGTTGTTTATATGTTACTAGGAATTTGTCCATTTCTTCCAGATTGCCCAATTTATTGGCATATAATTGCTCATAATATTCTCTTATTAATGTTTGTATTTCTGCAATGTTGATTGTGATTTCTCCTCTTTCTTGATTTTGTTTATTTGGGTCATTTTGATTTTCTTCTTGATCAGTCTGGCTAGGGAGTTAGCAATTTTGTTAATTCTTTCAAAGAACTGTTCCTGGTTTCATTGATCTGTTCTTTTGTTGTTGTTGTTTTCAACATCATTGATTTCTGTCCTAATCTTTATTGTTTTCTGTCTTCTGCTGGTTTGGGGCTTTATTTGCTGTTCTTTTTCCAGCTCTTTAAGGTGTAAGGTTATGTTGTGTATCTGAGACCTTTCTTCCTTCTTTAGGAAGGCCTGGATTGCTATATGCTTCCCTCTTATGACTTTTGCTGCATCCCAGAGGTTTTGGACTATTGTGTTATCATTTTCATGGGCTTCCGTGTACTTTTCAATTTCCTCTCTAATTTCTTGGTTAACCCATTCATTCTTTAGTAGAATGTTTTTATAATGTTTATTTATGTTTTTGAGAGGGGGGGAGAGAGAGAGAGACAGGGTGCAAGCAGGGGTAGGGCGGAAGGAGAGGGAGACACAGAATCTGAAGCAGGCTTCAGGTTCTGAGCTGTCAGCACAGAGTCTGACACAGAGCTTGAACTCATTGACCATGAGATCGTTACCTGAGCTGAAATCAGACACTTAACCGACTGAGCCACTCAGGCATCCCTAGTAGGATGTTCTTTAATCTCCAAGTATTTGTGGTCTTTCCAAATTTTTTCTTGTGATTGATTTCAAGTTTCATAGTGTTGTCCTTAACCTACAAGGGAAGACAGACCAAGTTCGCAGCAGACTTATCCACAGAAACCGGGCAGATCAGAAAGGAGTGGCAGGATATAGTCAATGTGCTGAATCGGAAAAATATGCAGCCAAGAATTCTTTATCCAGCAAGGCTGTCATTCAAAATCAAAGGACAGATAAAGAGTTTCCCAGAAAAACAAAAACTAAAGGAGTTCATGACCTCTAAACCAGCCCTACAAGAAATTTTAAGGGAGACTGTTTGAGGGGAGAAAAGACAAAACAAAACAAAACAGACCAAAAGCAACAAAGACTAGAAATGACCAGAGAACACCACCAGAAACTCCAACTCTACAGGAAATTCATGTCTCTCAGAACTCACTCTAAATGTCAATGGACTAACCCTCCCAATCAGAATGGATCAGAGACCCATTTTAGACCTAAAGACCCCTTCAGATTGAAAGTAAGGGGATGGAGAGCCATCTATCATGCTAACGGTCACCAAAAGAAAGCTGCAGTAGCCATACTTATATCAGACAAACTAGATTTTTAATTAAAAAAAATTTTTTTTATTTTGAGAGACAGAGACAGAGTGTGAGTTGAGGAGGGGCAGAGAGAGAGGGAGACACGGAATCAGAAGCAGGTTCCAGTCTCTGAGTCGTCAACCCAGAGCCCGACGCGGGGCTTGAACCCATGAACCGTGAGTTCATGACTTGAGCAAAAGTCAGACGCTTAGCTGACTGAGCCACCCAGGCACCCCTAAACTAGATTTTAAAATAATGACTATAATAATAAATGAAGAAGGACATTATGTCGTAATTAAGGGGTCTATCTATTCACCAAGAAGAATTATAAACATTTATGCACCCAATGTGAAAGCACCCAAATATATAAATCAATTAATCACAAATGTAAAGAAACTCCTTGATAAAAATACCGTAATAGTAGGGAATTTTAACACTCCAGCTACAGTAATGGAAAGATCCTGTAAGCAGAAGATCAACAAGGAAACAATGGCTTTGAATGACACACTGGACCAGATGGACTTTCACAGATATCTTCAGAACGTCTCCTCCTAAAGCAGGAGAAAACACATTCTTCTCAAGTGCACATGGAACATTCTCCAGAATAGATCACATACTGGGACACAAATCAGCCTTCGACAAGTACAAAATGACTGAGATAATACTGTGCACAGTTTCAGACCGTTATGAATGTTTTTAATGCCACTGAACTATACATTTAAAAATGGTTTAACTATTGGGGTTCTAAGTGGCTCCGTCTGTTGAGTATCTGAATCTTGATTTTGGCTCATGTCATGATTTCAGGGTCATGGGATCGAGCCCTGCGTAGGGCTCCCTCCCGAGCACGGAGCCAGATTAAAATTCTCTCTCTCTCAGGGTGCCTGGGTGGCTCAATCAGTTGACCGTCGGACTCTTGATATCAGCTTAGGTCATGATTTCTAGGCTGTGGAACTCAGTTCTGTGTTGGGCATGGAGCCTGCTTTGATTTTCTCTCTCTCAAATAAATAAACATCTAGAGAAAAGAGACTCTAAATAACTCATGATTTATTAACTATTGTTAATATTTTTGCAGTCTTTATATATATGTACTCTGTATATACATATATATATTCGTGCTAAAATTGGAATATGAAATACTCTCTTTTATAACTTTATTTTTCATCTAACAATAAGTCCGTAACATTTTTTCATGTCATTAAATATTCCTTAACAGTATTTTACATATAGTCATACAATTTCATTGTGTGGATACACCGCAGTTCATTTAAATAGGTAGCTCTCATTAGAATTTAACTTCTTTAATTTCCCTGTGATTAACATGCAGGGTCGAACCTCATAGTTTCTTCTTGGCACCCATTCCTCATTTTCCTCTGGGTAAATTCATGGATGTGGAATTGCTGAGGCGAAGATACACTAAAAAGTTAAAGCCTTTGATATCAAAAAAAGTCCAGCGATCCTCAGGAAAGTTTCACAATGCTCCTGTCCACAAATAAAATATGCAAACAATATGTGAGTCCATTTTCTCATTTCCTCATCAGCTATAAGCTTTGTGAGTTTTTGAATCCTTTCTGAAAAATCTTTTTTCCCTGATGTCTTAATTTGCATGTCTCTGATTACAACCGAGGTGGAAGATTATGTTTCTAGAGTTTAAAAAATTAACTAGTTTTTAATTGAAAAAGTAATTCATGTAGTATAAATATCAAACAGCATAAAAACACACACTATGAAACATAAGTCTCCTTCCTGTCCTGGAGCCCTCGTCCCCCCTTAGGCAACCGCCATGATCAGTGTCTTGATCCTGAAATGCGTACATATACAAACACACATACACAAGAAGAAATGCCTCTATGAAGATTTACATCCTTCTTGTACACATCGAGAACATGTTTTTAAGAGTAAAACGTGGGGCTCCTGGGTGGCAGTCAGTGAAGCGTCTGACTTCGGCTCCGGTCATAATCTCACAGTCCGTGAGTTCAAGCCCTGTGTCGGGCTCTGCGCTGACAGCTCAGAGCCTGGAGCCTGCTTCCGATTCTGTGTTTCCCCCTCTCTCTGCCCCTCCCCACTTATGCTTTGTCTCTCTCTCTCAAAAATAAATAAACATTAAAAACCAAAAAGAGTGAAACGCGAATCCCGAGCCCTGCCTACCACTCAGACCCCATCCGGGCTCCCGTGCCTGCCGGTCACCACACTCCCAGCGGACTTGTTGTCTTTGTGGCCCTCACTCTGAGCTCCTTCCTGCCTCGGGGTCTTTTTTTTCCTTGCACCCTGCTGGCTCAGCTCAAATGAAGTCTCTCTGGCCACCTGTTGGGAAGCAGCCCCCCTGCACCTAATCTGTCACGGTCACATCTCTTTGCTCACGATTTCCTTTACAATATTTACCACTATCTGCAGTGATCTCATTTCTGGATATGTAGTTTGTTCCTTGTGTCTCTCCTCTGACAGAACGTGAGCTTGGATTTGAGCCATCCTGGTTTCCTCCTTGTCTCCAGTGCCTGGGACGGTTCATGGCAGAAAGTAGGTCCTCAACTCATGTTTGTTGAATGAGAGATTCTCGGGCACGCGGTCCTGTACTCTGCAGTTTTTACTTACCGTTGAATGACATGGTTCAGTATTGCGCTCATACGTGTACGTATGTTGCTAATGTATGGGTCTCATTTTTTTAAATTCTTTTAACATTTATTTAATTTTCAGAGACAGAGCACGAGTGGGGGAGGGGCAGAGACAGAGAGACACAGAATCCGAAGCAGGCTCCAGGCTCCGAGCTGTCAGCACAGAGCCCAACGCAGCGCTCGAACCCAGGAACCACGAGATCATGACCTGAGCTGAAGTCCGACACCTAACCGACTGAGCCGCCCAGGCGCCCCTCATTCTTTTTTACTGCTACATAAATGTGTCCTAATCTAATTAGCCCATTGCCCGTTGATGGACAATTAGATTGTTTTTAGTATTTTCTGATTTCAAACATGCTCACCTATATGTTATTTCACATCCATAGGAACATATTTCTAGAAATAGAGTTGCTGGGTAAGCAGTGTACGGACTTACAGGTTTCTATACCTTATTGAGGTGTAATTGACACGTACCGTTATGCTGGCTTCAGCTGTAGAGTGTAATGATTCGTGTATATTGTGAAATCACCGCAACGGTCTAGGTTACGTCCTCTTCCAGGGGCGCCTGGGTGGCTCAGTCAATCAAGCATCCTTCTCTTGATTTTGGCTCAGGTCATGATCCCGGGGTGGTGGAATCAAGCCCAGAGTTGACCTCTGTGCTCAGCATAGAGCCTGCTTAAGATTTACTCCCCCCACCAACCTTCTCTCTCAGAAATACATAAGTAGGGGCGCCCAGGTGGCTCATTCAGTTAAGCATCCGACTTTGGCTCAGGTTCTCACAGTTCATGGATTGGAGCCCCGCATCGGGCTCCGTGCTGACAGCTCAGAGCCTGAGACCTGTCTTCGGATTCTGTGTCTCCCTCTCTCTCTGACCCTTCCCTTCTCACACTGTCCATCTCTCTCTCACAAAATAAAAATAAAGAAATACATTAAAAAATACATGACTAAATAAAATAAACCAACCAGACAAAACACATCCTTCACCATGCATAGTTAAAAGTTGTTTTTCTTGTGATGAGAATTTTTAAGATCTGTGTTTGTAGTTTTAATAGATCAAGTGCCCTTTCAAAAAAGTCACCTCAACTCACACATGTATTTTCCCCAGAGATGTATGTGTCTGTATATCCGTGTTATAACCAGATTTGTATTGCCAAATGCTCTGATTTTTCTCAAATTGTGGGAAAATATGGACATAAGCAAAACTTGGGTCTCACAGAAAATATAAATATAAGTGGCTCATAAAACATGTTAAAAGACTCCCAACCATACTCAATTCAATAAGACCATTGCATAGCGTTAACTAAGAATGGTGTGGGGTGCCCTTTACCAGGTGAACTAGGCAATTAATTATAAATCTAGAACAGTGCTCCCCCCATCTTGTTTTTGTGCGATTGGCATGTCAGTGCAGAAATCCTAATTACATGGCTTATTATTATTATTACTATGGCTGAGAGTTCAGGTTTTGTTTGGAAAAGCCCCACGGCTCTGAAATTATTAAGCTTTTTTCATGTTTTTTGGGAATTTTTATGGTATTTTAGAATTTTCATCTTGAATCGATTGGGATTCAGTTGTCCTGATATCATTACTGATCTGTCCCTCCCTTCCCTGCTAATTTGCAGTGGCACTTCTCTCCTGATACTGCTGTTCCATTGGTCTGCACGGCCTCCCTATGGGAATCTAAAGTCACTTCGGAATGTGTGAAGCCGCCTTCCTTGAGACTTTATTTGGGGGACGCCTAGGAATCTTGATGCATACTGCTCTGGGGAGGGGGAAAACAGCAGGCGCCTGTGAGAGCAGCAAAAAGGAATATCTTCCAAAACTATGAAGGCGACACAAATCTGGGCTCCCGATTGGGAGGCACCCCTGGCCCCCTTCTCGAAGGTGTCATCGGGAAGACCTTTGGAGGCAGGTGGCTCACGGGGAAATTTACAACCTATAAGCTGAGATTGCTAAACCAGATAGAATGAAAACAAATGGATTTAGCATTCAATCCAGGACACTGAAAAGAACAACAAAATAAATGTAAGGAAAGCAAAAGGAAGGGAATCATGAAGCTGAAAGGAGGAAATAATAAATTTGAAAACAGAGAAGTGCTAGAACTGATAAATAGGAATGATTTTTGAGGAGAAAAAATTAAAAACCGGTGAATAACAATGAAGAAAAAATGGTAGAGCATGCTCAGAGCAAGATGCTGTACTAAGGTACTAACAGATCATGTTTGTCTATTTCATATGTTCTAGGCTGAGAGATGTAAATTCGCCCCTCATTTCTATTGTATTTTTTTGAAGTTTTCATTTCAATTCCAGTTAGTTAACATAAAGTATAATATTCGTTTCAGGTGTACAAGATAGTGATTCCGCACTTCCTTACATCCCCTGATGCTCATCCTGACAAGTCCCATGGCCTATTTCACCCACCCACCCTCAACTCTCCTCTGGTAAATGACAGGTTTTTCTCTGTTTCAGTTGTTTCTCTGTTTTGTGGTCCATCTCTCTCTCTCTCTCTCTCTCTCTCTCTCTCTCTCTCTCTCTCTCTCTCTCTCTCTCGTTTTCCCTTTGCTCATTTGTTTTGTTCAGTTTCCCCAACATCATTTGTTGAAGAGATTGTCTTTTTCTCATTGGCTATTCTTTCCTGCTTTATCAAAGATTAATTGGCCATATAATTGTGGGTTCATTTCTTGATTTTCTATTCTGTTCCATTGAACTCTGTGCCTGTTTTTGTGCCAGTCTCGTTGTTTTGATTCCTACCGCTTTGTGATATAACTTTTAGTCCAGAATTGTGACGCCTCCGGCTTTGCTTTTCTTTTTCAAGGCTGCTTTGGCTATTCGGGTTCTTTTGTGGTTCCATACACATTTTAGGATTGTTAGTTCTAGCTCTGGGAAAAGGCTGTTAGTATTTTGATAAGGCTTGCATTAAATGTGTAGATCGCCTTGGGAATAGACATTTTAACATTTATCCTCCCAATCCATGAGCATGGAATGTCTTTCCAGTTCTTTGTGTTATCTTCAATTTCATTCATCAATGTTTTATAGTTTTCAGAGTACAGGTCTTCCACCTCTTTGGTTAGGTTTATTCCCAGGTATCTTATCATTTTTGTTGGACATGGGGTTATAAATGGGGTCGTAAGTGGGGCTGTCATAATCAGAATTAATGATTTTTTAATTTCTCTTTCTGCTGCTTCCTTATTGGTATATAGAAATGCAATCCACTTCTGTATGTCGATTTTGTATCCTGCAACTTTACTGAATGCATCGATCAGTTCTAGCAGTTTTCTGATGGAGTCTTTTCGGTTTTCTCATGTCATCTGCAAATAGTAAAAGTTTTACTTCTTCATTGCCAATTTGGATGCCTTTTATTTCTGTTTGTTGTCTGATTGCTGAGGCTAGGACTTCCAGTACTGTGTCGAATCAAAGTGGTGAGGAGCGTGGACATGCCTGTCTGTTCCTCACCACGGAGGAAAAGCTCTTAGTTTTCCCCCATGAGGATTATATTAGTTGTGGGTCTTCATCTGTGGCCTTTATTATGTTGAGGTATATTCCCTCTAAGCCTACTTTGTTGACGGATTTTATCACGAATGGATGTTGTCCTTTGTCAAATGCTTTTTCTGAATCTCCTGAAATGACCGTATGGTTTTTATCCTTTCCCTTGGTGATGTGATCTATGATGTTGATTGACTTGTGACTCGTGAGCCGCTCTTACAAGCCAGGAATAAGTCTCACTTGATTATGGTGAATGAACTTTTTTAATGTATTGTGGGATTGGGTTTGCTAGTATTTTGTTGGAGATTTTTGCATCTATATTCATGAGAGATATTGGTGTGTGGTTCTCTTTCGTTTTGTGAGGTCTACTTGGTTTCGGTATTGGGGTAATGCTGGCCTCATGGAATGAATTTGGAAGTTTTCCTTCTTGTGTTTTTTGGAATAGTTCGAGAACAATAGATATTTATTTTTTTAAATGTTTATTTATTTTTGAGAGAGAGAGAGAGAGAGCACACATGAGTGAGAGAGGGGCAGAGAGAGGGGGAGACACAGAATCTGAAGCAGGCTCCAGGCTCCGAGTTGTCTGCGCAGAGCCCGAAGCGGAGATTGAACCCACGAACTGTGAGATCATGACCTGAGCCAAAGTTGGATGCCCAACCAACTGAACCACCCAGGTACTCCAATATTAACTCTTCTTTAAATGTTTGGTGGAATTCTGTGGAAGCCATCTAGTCCTGACTTCTGTTTGTTGGGAGTTTTTAATTACCAGTTCAGTTTCTTTGCTGGTTATTGGTCTGTTCAAAATTTCTATTTCTTCCTCTTTTGCTTTTAATAATTTATATGTTTTAGGAATTTATCAATTTCTTCTAGGTTGTCCAATGTGTTGGCATGTAGTTTTCCATAATACTCTCTTATAATTGTATGTATTTCTGTGATTTGGTTGTTATTTCTCCTCCCTTGTTTGTGATTTTATTTATTTGGGTCCTTTCCTTTTTCTTTTTGATAAGTCTGTCTAAAGGTCTATCAGTTTTATTAATTTTTTCAAAGAACCAGCACCCAGTTTCATCTATCTGTTTTATCATTTTTTCAGGTTATCATTTATTTCTGCTCTAATCTTTATTTCCTTCCTTCTGCTGGCCTTGGGCTTCATTTGTTGTTCTTTCTCTAACTCCCTGAAGTGTATGGTTATATTATTTATTTGAGATTTTTCTTCCTTCTTGAAGTAGACCTGTATTGCTATAAACTTTTCCTTTAGAATTTTTTTGCTGCATCCCACAGGTTTTGGACCATGTGTTTTCATTTTTATTTGTCTTCATGTATTTTTAAATTCTTCTTTGATTTCTTTTTTGCGTTAAAGTTTATTTATTTATTTTGAGAGAGTGAGAGAGCAGGAGAGGGGCAGAGAGAGGAGCCCAAGCAGGCCCCACAATGTCAGCACAGAGCACGATGCAGAGCTCAGTCTCATGAACCGTGAGATCATGACCTGAGCCAAAATCTAGAGTTGACTGCCTAACCGAGTGAGCCACCCAGGCGTTCCTCATTTTTGATTTCTCGCTTGGTTCATTCATTGTTTAGTAGCATCTTATTTAACCTCCATGTATGGATTTTTTTCTTGTGATCAACGTCTAGTTTCATAGTCTTGTGGTCAGAAAATGTACATGGTATGACTTTGATATTCTTGAACCTGTTGAGACCTGTTTTGTGGCCTAACATAGGATCTGTCCTGGAGAATGTTTTCTGTGCACTTGAAAAGAGTGTGCATGTGATTACTTAAGGATGGAATGTTCTGAAGATATCTGTCAAGTCCATCGGGTCCAGTATGTCATTCAAAGCCACTGTTTCCTTGTTGCTTTTCTGTTTGGATGAACTGTCCATTGTTGTGAGTGGGGCGTTAAGTCCTGCACTATTATTGTATTATTGATTAGTTCCTTTATGTTTGTCATTAACTCTTTTATGTATTTGAGTGCTTTCATGTTGGGGGCATAAATATTTACAACTGTCATATTTCTTGTAGCATTGTCCCCTTTATGATTATATAGCATCCTTCTTTGTCTCTTAAAAATTTTTTTTAAAATGTTTGTTTATTTTTGAAAGAGAGACAGAATGTGAGCAGGGAGGGGCAGAGACAGAAGAAGATACATAATCGGAAGCAGAAGATACATAATCAGCACAGAGCCCATGCGGGACTCAAACCCATGAGTTGTGAGATCATGACCTGAGCCGAAGTCGGATGCTTAACCGACAGGGCCACCCAGGCGCCCCTCTTTGTCTCTTGTTACAGTCTTTGGAAGTCTATTTTGTTCTATATAAGTATTGCTCACCCACCTTTCTTTTGAAATCTGTTTGCATGATACGTCTCTCCATTGTCTCACTTTCAGTCTGCAGGTGTTTTCAGTCTGAAGTGAGGGTCTTATAGGCAGCATGTAGATGGGTCTTATTCTTTTATCCATTCTGTCACCTTATGCCTTTTGATTGGAGGGTTTGGTACATTTACCTTCAAAGTAATTATTGACAGATATGTATTTATTGCCATTTTATTACTTGCTTTTGTAGATTTTCTTTGATCCTTTCTTGTCTTTCTCTCTTTCATGGCTTACTGATTTGCTTTAGTGATATATTTGGATTTCTCTGTCTTTATTGTTTGCATATTTATTACTGGTTTTTGACATATGGTCACCATCAGGTGTGTACGTAACCTCTTCCGCATGGAGCGTCTACAGTAAGTCGATGGTTGCTTGAGTTTGAACCCATTCTCTCCTCCCCACATTTTAGGAATATGTGATTATATTTCATAACCTTTTTTTATGAGATCCTTGACTGATTGTTTACAGAGACATTCATTTGTACTGCGTTTGTGTTTCCTACCTTCATACTGTCATGTTTGGTCTCTCCTTTTCTTTTCTTTTTTTTTTATGTCTTTTATTTATTTTTGAGAGACAGAGAGACAGTGCGAGCAGGGGAGGGTCAGAGAGAGAAGGAGACACAGAATCCGAAGGCTCCAGGCTCTGAGCTAGCTGTCAGCACAGAGCCCGACGTGGGGCTTGAACCCACGAACAGTGAGATCATGACCTGAGCCGAAACCGGCTGCGTAACCGACTGAGCTACCCAGGCGCCCCCAGTCTCTTCTTTTCATTCACAGAGTCCCTTGTAATATTTCTTGCAGGAATGGTTTAGAGGTCATGAACTCCTTTAGTTTGTGTTTGTCTGGGAAACTTTTTATCTCTCCTTCTGTTCTGAGTGGCAGCCTTGCTGGATAGAGTATTCTTGGCTTGGATATTTCCCATGCAGCACTTTGAATATATTCTTCTACTCTGTTCTGGCTTACAAAGTTTCTTTATTATTATTATTATTATTACTATTATTATTGCCTATTATTATTTTTTAAATTTACATTCCAGTTAGTTAACATAAAGTGCGATAACGGTTCCAGGAGCAGAATCCAGTGATTGATTCCCTACGTATAACACCCAGTGCTCATCCCCACGAGTGCCCTCCTTAACGCCCCTTGCCCATTTAGCCCATCCCCCTGCCCACAGCCCCTCCAGCAACCCTCAGTTTGTTCTCTGTATGTAAGAGTCTCTTGTGTTTTGTCCCCCTCCCTGTTTTTATATTATTTTTGCTTCCCTTCCCTATGTGCGTCTGTTTTGTATCTTAAATTCCACACATGAATGAAGTCATATATTTGTCTTTCCATGACTAATTTCACTTCGCATAATAGGCTCTAATTCGATCCATGTTGTTGCAAATGGCAAGATTTCATTCGTTTTGATTGCTGAGTAATACTCCACTGTGTATGTGTATATATACCACATCTTTTTAAAAAATGTTTTGATGTTTATTTATGAGGCAGAGAGACAGAGTGCTAGCAGGGGAGGAGGAGAGACACAGGGAGACCCAGAATCCGAAGCAGGCTCCAGGCTCTGAGTGGTCAGCACAGAGCCCGATGCAGGGCTCAAACCCACAATGGTGAAAACATGACCTGAGCCAAAGTTGGACGCTTCACCGACTGAGCCACCCAGGCGCCCCTGTACCACATCTTCTTTATCCATTCGTCTGTCGATGGACATTTGGGCTCTTTGTATCCTTTGGCTATTGTTGATAGCGCTGCTATAAACGTTGGGGTGCATGTGCCCCTTTGAAACAACACTCATATCCTTTGGATAAGGACCTAATTGCACTGCTAAGTGCAGTTGCTGGGTCATGGGGTAGTTATATTTTTAATTTTTGAGCAACCTCTATACTGTTTTCCAGAGCGGCTGCACCAGTTTGCATTCCCACCGGCAGTGCAAGAGGGATCCTCTTTCTCCACATCTTTGCCCACATCTGTTAGTGTCTGAGTAGTTATTTTTAGCCATTCTGGCTGATGTGAGGTGGTGTCTCAGTGTGGTTTTGATTTGCATTTCCCTGAGGATGAGCGATGTTGAGCATCTTTTCATGTGTCACTTAGCCATCTGGATGTCCTCTTTGGTGAAGTGTCTGTTCATGTATTTGTCCATTTCTGCACTGGATTATTTGCTCTTTGGGTGTTGAGTTGGATAAGTTCTTACAGATTTTGGATACTAAGCCTTTATCTTATGTGTCATTTTCAAATATCTTCGCCCCTTCCATAGGATGCCTTTCAGTTTTGCTGGCTGTTTCCTTCGCTGTGCAGAAGATTTTTATTCTGATGAGGTCCCAATAGTTCATTTTTGCTTTTGTTTCCCTTGCCTCCAGAGACATGTTGAGTAAGAAGTTGCTGCGGCCAAGGTCAAAGAGGTTTTGGCCTGCTTCCTCCTCAGGGATTTTGATGGCTTCATCATGGTCTTTCGTCCATGTTGAGTTTATTTGTGTGTGTGGTGTAGGAAAGTGGTCCAGGTTCACTCTTTTGCACGTCGCTGCCCAGTTTTCCCAGCACCGTTTGCTGAAGAGACTGTCTTTATTCCATTGGACACTCTTTTCTGCTTTGTCAAAGATGAGTCGGCCATACGTTTGTGGGTCCATTTCTGGGCTCTCTGTTGTGTCCCGTTGACCTAAGTGTGTGTTTTTGTGCCAGTTCCCTACTGTCTTGATGATCACAGCTGTGTAATACGACTTGAAGTCCGGGATTGTAATGCCTCCAGCCTTGATTTTCTTTCTCAGGATTGCTATGGCTCTCTGGGGTCTTTTCTGGTTCCATACAAATTTTCGGCTTGTTTGTTCTAACTCTGTGAAAAATGCCAGTGTTATTTTGATAGGGATTGTGTTGAATATGAAGATTGTTTGGGGTAGTATCAGCATTTCAACAGTATTTGTTCTTCCAATCCATGAGCATGGAATACTTTCCCATTTTCTTTTTGTGTCTTCTTCAATTTATTTCATAAGCTTTCTATAGTTTTCATTGTATAGATTTTTTTGCCTCTTTGGGTAGGTTTATTCCTAGTTATTTTATGGGTTTGGGTGCAATTGTAAATGGGATTGAGTCCTTGATTTCTTTTTCTGCTGCTTCATTATTGGTGTGTAGAAATGCAACCGATTTCTGAGCATTGATTTCATACCCTGTAACTTTGCTGAATTCATGGATCAGTTCTAGCAGTTTTTTGGTGGAATCTTTTCAGTATTCCATATAGAATATCCTGTCATCTGCAAAGAGTGAAAGTTTGACATCCTCCTGGCTGAGTTGTATGCCTTTTATTTCTTTGTGTTGTCTGTTTGCTGAGGCTAGGACTTCCAATACTATGTTAAATAACTAGACTGGAAAGTTTCTGTTGAAAAATCTCCAACTATCCTTATGGGTTTTCTCTTGTAAGTTAATGATTTCTTTTGTCTTGATACTTTTAGGAGTTTCTTTAACATTCTGTATTACACATTTAATTACAATGTATCTTGGTGTTGGCCTGATTTTGTTAATTTCGATGGGTGTTCTGTGTGCCTCCTGGATCTGGATGCCCGTTTCCTTCCCCAGATTAGGGAAGTTTTCAGCTAGGATTTCTTCAAATAAATTTTATGCCCCTTTTCTCTTCTTCCTCTATGACTCCAATAATATGTATATTAATACATTTGATGGAGTCACTGAGTTCTTTAAGTCTGTTCTTGTTTTGAGTAATTATTTTTCTCTCTCTCTTTTCAGCTTCATTGCTTTGCATTACTTTGTCTTCTAGGTCATTAATCCGTCTCTCTGCTTCTTCCAGCTTGCTGCTCATTGTATCAGGTATGTTTCTAATCTCATGTATTGCGTTCCTCATCTCTAATTGATTCTTTTTTAACTCTTATATCTCTGTGGTAAGGATATCACTAATGTCTTCCATTCCTTTCTCAAGTCCAATGAACATTCTTATGATTGTTGCTTTAAATTCTCCATCAGGCATGTTACTTCTATCTGTTTTTCTTAGATCTCTGGCTATGGTCTTATCATGTTCTTTCATTTGGGGTAAATCCTCTGCCTTCTCATTCTATTCTCTTTTTTTTAATGTTTTATTTATTTTTGATAGAGAGAGAGACAGAGCATGAGAGGGGGATGGTCAGAGAGAGAAGGAGACACAGAACTGGAAGCAGGCTCCAGGCTCTGAGCTAGCTGTCAGCACAGAGCCTGACCCGGGGCTCGAACCCACGAACGTGAGATCTGACCTTGGCCGAAGTCGGAGGCTTAACCAACTGAGCCACCCAGGCACCCCATCATTCTGTTCTATTTCTAATGCACATGGAGACTCAGACATGTACATTTTTTAATGGCATTTCCCCTCCATTCCCTATTTCCTCTCCCATTCCAACTCTGTTTTCCTGTCAATGTCATCCTCTGGCACCCACTTTAATGCATTCAACTATGTGTCCTTGATTGGGTATGTAGCATCAAATGACATACAGTGTTATTGTCTCAATTGTGTCTCCACCAAAGTTCCTATGTTGAAGTCCTAACCCTTAGAACCTCAGAATGAAATAGTACTTGGAGATAAAGTTGTTAGAGAGATAAGTCAGTTAAGATGAGGTCTTTAGGATTGGCCCTAATCCAGTATGACTGATTCACTTATTAGAAGAGGAAATTTGGGGGCGCCTGGGTATCTCAGTCAGTTAAGCATCCGATTCTTGATTTCAGCTCAGGTCATCATCTCATGGTTCATGAGATTGAGCCCCATGTTGGGCTCTATGCTGACAGTATGGAGTCTGCCTTGGATTCTCTCTCTCTCCCCCTCTCCCTGCCCCTTCCCCTGCTCGTTTGCTCTATTTCTCTCTCTCTAAACAAATAAACATTAATAAAAAAGAAGAGGAAACTTGGGCACAGACATCTATGTGCCCAAAGAAAAGATGACATGAAGTTGCGGGGGAAGATGGTCAACTACAAGCTAAGGAGAGAGACCCCAGAAGGAACCAACCGTGCCGATACCTTGATCTCAGACTTCTAGCCTCCAGAAGCACAAGGAAATAATGTCTGCTGTCTGAACTCCCCGTGTATTGGACTCTGTTGCGTCAGCCTAGTAAACTAAGACATCCAGTGCTGGAGTATGCATGTGTTTGTTTTTTAATTTACATATATCATCTTAGATATAGACTCAATCTGTTTCATTTTCCCCCCCTTAGTGCAATTTCTAAAAATGTTTTCCTTTTGCTTATCCTATTTTTTACAGTGCATGTGTACATCAATTTTTTTTATTGTGGCAAAATATATTTAACATGAAACTTACCATCTCAGCCACTTTTACACGAACAATTCAGTGTTGTGAAGTGCAGTCACGTTCCCGTGATGCATCCGTCTCCAGAAGTTTTTCATGTGCCCAAACCGGAGCCCTCCACCCATTAAACAGCACCTCCCCGTTCCTCCCTCCCCTCAGCCCCCGGTAACCACTATTCTATTTCCTCTGTGACCTGAACTACTCAAGTAGCTTATAGGTGGAGTCATAGAATACCGTCCCCTTGTGCCCTTTGATGTCACACAGCATAATGTCTTCAAGGTTCATCCACGTTGTGGCATCTGTCAACATTTCCTTCCCTTTTAAGGCAGAATAATATCCTATTGTACGGATTTGCCGCATTTTTTTGGTTCATTCATCCACGGCTGGACATTTGGGTTGTTTCCACCTTTTGGCTCTTGTGAATAATGCTGTTGTAAACGCGGGCATGTAAGTAAGTATATGTTTGAGTCCCTGCTTTCAATTCTTTGGGGTGTATACCCAGAGGTAGAGTCGCTGGATCATGTGGTCGTTTTTTATGTTTAATTTTTTAAGGAACCTCCGCACTGAGTTCCACAGTGGCTGCACCATTTTACATTCCCACGAACAGTGCACAGGATCCCATTTTCTCCACATTCTTATCAAAATCTGTTATTCCTGGGGGCGCCTGGGTGGCTTAGTGGCTTAAGCATCTGACTTGGACTCAGGTCATGATCTCATCGTTTGTGAGTTCGAGCCCCGCATCAGACTCTGCTGACAGCTCAGAGCCTGGACCCTGTCTCACATTCTGTGTCTCCCTCTTTCTCTGCCCCTCCCTTGCTCATGCTCTGTCTCTCTCAAAATTAAGTAAACATTAAAAAATTTTTTTTAAACATTTGTTATTTCTGTTTTTGTTTTTATATACTAGTCATTTTATTGGGTGGGAAGTGGGATCTCATTGTGATCTCTTTTGGGATTTCCTCCTATAATGTTTTACTTTTGAATTTGAATACTACTTGATTTGACACATCAGTATCATCTTCACTCAGCTTCTTGTGGACTATAATTTTTAGCACTGTGAAATCCCATTTAAAAAATCTGATTTTATACATTTTGAGTTAAGTTCACCCTTGTCTGTATTAAAAGTGTGACTCTGCCATTTTGGTTTGTATGTTTCTCCTGTTTGCCAAGTCCTTTTATATTTATTTTTCTGGGTCATTTTGCTTTGGAAAAATTCTTTAAAAACATTTTTTTAAATGTTTGCTTATTTTTGAGAGAGAGAGGGAGAGAGAGAGAGAGCATGAGCAGGGGAGGGGCAGAGAGAGACGGAGACAGAATCCGAAGCAGGCTCCAGGCTGTTCATCGCTATCAGCACAGCCCGACGTGGGGCTCAGATGTACGAGCCATGAGATCATGACCTGAGCCGAAGTCGGACGCTCAATCCACTGGGGCCACCCAGGTGCTCCTGGAAAATTCTTATATATGATTGTATAGACCGGGTTTTTCAAAAAGCATAGTCTTTGTTGCTACTACTTTATTAGGGCATGCATCCCCAGGAAAGCCGGAGGAAGGGAACATCGCTGAGGGGCAGGGCGGCACTTGACATATACGTCCCTCAGCAGGTTGCCACTTGGAATTAAGAGGGAGTGTGTGTCTGAGGTCATGGGACCACCTTCCAAGAGGCCATCTTCCTTTCTCACTGTATTTCATCATTGTCTATACAGGGAGAGGAAGCAGGAAGAATTTATCCAGCAGCTTCTGTCCGCCATTGGTCACATATCCTCTCCACAAATGTTAACCGCCCTTGACTTCAGGGTTGTTGAGGCTTGGTGCCCAGAGGGCCCCCAGTGTCTCATGCCTTAGCGTCAGTGTGGACGCCTTAGGGCAAGAGGGGGAGATGTGCTACCCCGGAGGGCTCAGGCCACTGCTGGGTTGTGCCCACAGGAAGTGAGTGGAAGCGCCCGAGGTCTGTCATCTCAGCAACAGCTGGAACAGAGCGAACAGCTCCGTCACCCTTCCAGTAGGCTGGGGAGCCTGACTTCATCAGCTTGTCCCGGAGCTGCAGGAGGTGAGCGTCTCCTTACACACCACATGGCTTTTACAGATCCCGGAGTCGGCTGTCAGCTACCCCGAGCCTATCCTTTTCTTTTTGGCAAGGTGTCCGATGTTGTCCATAGAAGCCAGCCCTCCCTGCATTTCTCATAATTATCATTTCCCCCACACCAATCGAGCGCCACAGACATTCCATCTCCCAGCTCAATTTCACCCCCTGCCTGCACCTCACCCCATCTCGCCGCAGATGAAAACCTCCGTCATTCTGAGGCCACTTCATGCCAAGGGGTACCGCCACCTGCTCTACACTAGCCAGCGTCCTGATTGCCATCAGACCGGTAGGTAATTCAGTTTCACAATCCTATCCTGGGAGTCTTCTTTTAAGGGCTGCCCTTGGGACCAACTGTCTCAGGGGGCAAGCGTGTGGCCGTGAGCTGAGGCGTGGAGGCTGGCTTCTGTGTGAAGTCAGCTGGAACCCAAGCAGAACTGGTCACCACGGAGAGGCTAGGACAGGACAGGTCACAGGCTCTGGAGCCATGTGAGGACCAGAGCCTCGGATGGGCCTTTAAGAGATGCCTGATGCAAAGGCGGATCATGGATTTTCTTTCCAAACCAGGCTTGTCCTATTTGCATTTATTGATGTAATGTGATGGATAGGTTTCGTTCTCATGCTGGCATCTTATTTCATATTATGCTTTCTCTCTTCAGTGCTTCCTTTGTTTTGCATCTTGTGCTCTGTGCTGTGTGTGTGTGTTTTCTCCAGATTATTTCACCGCGTTTGGGGCAATTTGGTGCTCTCTTTCTTCCGGAACCAGCAGACTTTGTCAAGACAAGATGTGTCAGATATGCTAAGATGTGACGCGATGCATAAAACCGGAGACTACACACACACACACACACACACACACACACACACACACCCCTCCCAACCCATGCAGGCTTTCCTTGTTTATTTCACTGTTGTCTATTTCTGCTCAACAGAAATCCTGGTAAATTCAATTGTGCCCAATGCCCACCAAGAGAGGGGGAAGAAAAACCAACAAACATCGATGGGTTTATAATTACATGCACATCTTTAGCGAGAACATTCCTGAGAAAACCTCCATTTTGATGAGGGTTATTAAGAACCAATCCTCTGCTTATGATTTACCTGGTCTGGTGAGTAGAATTTTCTTTACACCGGCTTCTGGTGCCTTACGATCCACACTTTGTGGCTTCTACTGTCCCCATGTGGTCTCAGTGCGAGGCTCTGCAGGACACATCTCTACTGGGGTATGACCCCTGGCCCTGCCCCTGGGTGCCCTTCACTAGGTGAGCCAGCCCGGAGGGGCACACCCACACCAGCACAACTCCCAGAAGCCGCATGATAGGTGGGAAAGACTACAGACCCCATAAACTTATTCCACAAAACCCAAACTATCTCATGTCACCTTGACTCTCATTAAAGTCCATTCCAATGTCTGACATGAGGTAAAGGAAAATTGGGGCCAAAAAAAAAAAAAAAGAAAGAGATAATGGTCTTAACTGACTACACCAAAAACTGCCTTATTGGGGTGCCTGGGTGGCTCAGTCAGTTGCACATCTGACTCTTGATTTCGGCCAGGTCATGATCTCACGGGTTGTTGAGTTCAAGCCCCGCATCAGGCTCTGTGCTGGCAATGTGGAGAATGCTTGGGATCTCGTCTCTCCCTCTCTCTTTGCCCCTCCCAGCTCGCCCTGTCCTTAAAAAGGGCCATCGAGGGGCACCGGGGTGGCTCAGTTGGTTAAGCGTCTGACTTCAGCTCAGGTCATGATCTTGCAGTTTGTGAGTTCAAGCCCTGCGTCAGGCTCTGTGCTGACAGCTCAGAGCCTGGAGCCTGCTTTGGATTCTGTGTCTCCCCCTCTCTGCTCCTCCATGCTCATGCTCTGTCTCTCTCTCTCTCTCTCTCTGTCAATAATAAATAAACATTAAAAAAAAAAAGGGGGCCATCAAGCCGAGGGGCCCAAAGCTTAAGCTGTTTCCATGTTGTATCTCATGGTCTACAATTTAATGTAGAGACATCCATCGCCTACAAATAGATATGAGAAAGCCCAACAAAGTTCTGGTCTTTCCCCCATGATGATTGATGCTCTGTAGGAAATAAATATCAAAACCTTTAAAAAAAGTTTTCTTGTTCTTTTAGCTTGCTGTCTTGCTGGTGCCTGGTCCCCAGTTGTACTGATGGGGTGAAGTCACAGAGCCACTAAGCAAGAGATTATTCTTCTCCAGAAAGGACTAACAGCAGCGTTGTCCCATAGAACTTTCTGCAGTGATGGAAATGTTTCGTGTCTGGGCTATCCAAAATGGGAGCCACTTGCCACATGTTGCTAGCTATTAAGCCATTGAAATGTGGCTAGTGAGAATGAAAAATTGAATTTTATATAGGTTTAATTAGTTGAAGCAAAAGTTAAAATAGCCACATGTGCCTAGTGGCTGTCATATAAGACAGTGGAGATTTGAAGCCTTTTGAGAGGGAAGAGGGCACAGAAAGGGGAGGGAGGAGGGGGGGCATGCAGCTCTGACCAGCCTCTGCTTTTTGTTTGTTTTTAAAACCATTTTATTGAGGCATATAGACATGTAAATAGCTGTAAATACCTAGTGTATACAACTTGATGCATCTGGAGGTAAGTACACACACAAAAACCCATCACCATAATCTATGCCCTAAACACACCCATCGCCTCCAAAAGTTTCTTCCTACCCTTGTTTCTTTATTACTATTATTTTTTTGTGTGTGTGATAAGAACGCTTAACATAAGATTTACCCTCTAAGTAAATTAAAAAATTATTTTTAATGTTTATTTTTTTTAGAGAGAGAGAAAGAGACAGAGTGCGAGCAGGGGAGGGGCAGAGACAAGGGAGACACAGAATCTGAGGGAGGCTCCAGGCTTTAAACCGTCAGCACAGAGCCCGACGTGGGGCTCAAACTCACCAACCTCGAGATCATGACATGAGCTGAAGTCGGATGCTTAACTGACTGAGCCACCCAGGAACCGCCCCCCCGCAAATTTTAAAATGTTTATTTATTTTTGAGAGAGAGAGAGAAAGAAAGAAGAGGCAGAGCTTGAGTTGGGGAGGGGCAGAGAGAGCCGGAGAGGCAGAATTGGAAACAGGCTCCAGGCTCTGAGCTGCCAGCACAGAGCCCTTCCCACAGAGTCTGACTCACAGAGCCCAATCCAGGGCTTGAATCCATGAACTGTGAGACCCTGACCTGAGCCGAAGTCAGATGCTCAACCGACTGAGCCACCCAGGCGCCCCACCCTCTTCGTAAATTTTAAAGTATGTAATACAGGATAAACTACAGGCACTATGCTGTAAGGTAGATCTCTGGGTCTCATTCCTCTTGTAACCATGAATTTTTGTAGCCTTTGACTTCATCTCCCCGTTTCCCCTCCCCCCAGCCCCTGGCAGCCACCATTCTATTCTCTGCTTCTATGAGTTTGACTATTTTAGATTCCCATGTAAATGAGATCGTGCAGTATTTGTTGTCCTGTGTCTGGTTTCTTTCACTTCCAGGTCCATCCATGTTGCTGCAAAAAGCAGGATTTCCTTCCTTTTTTAAAGGCCGAAAAACATTCCGCTGTATGTATATACTGCATTTCCCCCCAGCTTATCCATTGACGAACACTTAGATTGCTTCCTTGTCTCGGCTGTTGTGAACAGTGCTGAACGGAACACGGGAGTGTAGACATCCCTTTGAGATCCTGATTTCCGTTTCCTTGGATTTGTACTCAGACGTGAGATTGCTGGATCGTATAGCAGTTCTGTTTTTCATTTCTTAAGAACCTTCCACATGAACTCTACCAGTTTACATCCCCACCAACAGTGTATCAATGTTACTTTTCCGACACACCCTCCCTAACGTTTATCTTTTGTCTTTTTGATACTCTTCTAACTGGTGTGGAGTTCTGTTTCCATTTACCTGACCTGAGTGATGTTGAGCATCTTTTCATGTGCCTGTTGACCATTTGTCTGTCCTCTTTGGAGAAATATCTATTCAGTTCCTTTGCCCATTTTTAAACCAGGCTATTTGTTTTGTTTTGTTTTTGCTATTGAGTTGTAGGAGTTCCTTATATCAGGCTGGGGAGTTTTGAAGAGAGAGAACCAAAAGACAGTTCTGCCCAGAGGGACTTCCCACTAAGGGTCTTGTCCTTCTCGCTCAGACATTTCCAGAACAGTCTGGTAGGCCAGGCTGGGGATGGGTCTAACTACTCCATTAGACACAAAGCCTAGAGCCCATGGAAATGTTTTAATTTTCTTAAAATTAGAAGAAAACAAAAAAGACATTTTAGGCTGAAGAAAAAGTTTTAATATATAATATTAATATATCATCGTTATATCATCTCACTAGAAAATGTAATTAAAGTTCTTATTTTTATGTTTTACTTACTTTTGAGAGAGAGATAGAGTGCAAGCAGGGGAGGGGTAGAGAGAGGGGGCGACACAGAATTCAAAGCAGGCTCCAGGCTTTGAGCTGTCGGCACAAAGCCAGATGCGGGGTTCAAACCCAGGAACTGTAAGATCATGACGTGAGCTGAAGTCCACGCTTAACTGACTGAGCTACCCAGGAGCTAATTTTTTTTTTTTTAATGGAGGAAGGAGTCCTTGAAAACAAAAATGCTAGGACCCATCAAAGTCTTTATGTGGGGTGGAGGGGGGAAGAGGGGCTTCTACCACTGACAGCTCATCTAGGGCATCCGGGTATCTCCCTGGCCACCTCCCCATTTGAATGCTTTCCCTCAGGGGCCACAGATGAACTCCATGAACGGGTTCTAGTGCCCATTCTCAAACAAGAGAACCAAGGTTTTCAGCAGTCTCAGGGTCAGAACAGAGCCCTGCACCCAGGCTTGGAAAATGCCTCTCTAGACCGTTACATACTTGGGCAGTGGGCAGTAGGGAGCTGGGGAGGGATTCAGGAACTGTGTAGGAAGGCAGAGAGGGGAAATGCTAGTGAGATTGCAGAGTGAGATTATTAATCTTTTTTTTTTTCAAAAAATTTTGTTTATTGTTTTTATTTATTTTTGAGAGAAAGACAGCATGAGCAGGGGAGGGTCAGAGAGAGGGAGACACAGAATCTGAAGCAGGCTCCAGGCTTGGAGCTTGCTGTCCACACAGAGCCTGACGTCCACACAGAGCCTGACGTGGGGCTCGAACTCACGAACTGTACCCACGCCGAAGTTGAACGCCTAACGGACTGAGCCACCCAGGCGCCCTGCAGAGTGAGGTTATTAATCTTGACTACTCCTCTGATCTCGACCCCATAAAGGAGGACGCATGAGCTCCGAAAGGTTGAGAAACTTGCCCAAGCTTACACAGTTGGGATACAAACCTTATTATGTCCTTGATCTGACCTAAGCCTAAGCACACAGATCCCTGCAACCCCTTCCTCAGCCACTGCGGGAGCAGAAAGAGTAGCTTCTGTGCAGACCAACCCGCCATCCCTGAGAGCTGTTCTCTTTTCTCCATTCCTGCTGCCTCCAGAGCTGATCCTATAGGATCTCTGGGCCTCAGTTTCCCCGTTTGTGCGTGTGTTGGGGCGGGGGTCTCCCTCTAGGAACGTGAAAGAGGGAGGGAAAGAGGAGGACGTGGCTCTCCACCCTGCCCACACTAAGGCCCCAGCCCAGGGTCTTCCCGGAAGCCCACCTCCCCGCGCGCGCCGTCCCGCGGCAGGAATGGGCTCGGCCCCTTTAAATCCCGCGCGGGCAGGCGGGGCCCGGGCCGCGCCCTTCCCGGCTCGGCGCCTGGGAATTGCGGGCGGGCGCGCGCTCCCCGCGCCGAGCCCGCGCCCCCGCGCCCGCGCGCGCCGCCTCCGAGCGCCGGGCCTGCGGACGCCGCCGCGTGCGCACCATGAGCCGCATCTACCACGACAGCGCCCTCCGGAACAAGGCGGTGCGGAGCGCGCGGCTGCCGGGCGCCTGGGACCCCGCCGCCCACCAGGGGTAGGCCCGCCGCGCCCTGCCCCTGCCTCTCGGGCCGCCGCGGCCCGCCCTCCGGCCCCGGCTTGGAAGTCGGGCTTCGGGATTGGGGAGGGGACCGCGGATCCGGGTGCGGGTGGGAGGGGAGGCAGACGTGGCCAAAGCTGCCCGCCCGCTTCCCCAACGCTCCCCTCCGCCCTGCAAGCAGAGCGCGCCCCCCGAACACGGATCGGTTTGAAATTCCCCACTGCCCACCCGTGCGGTCGGGAGAGGGTCTCGATCCGACTCCCAAGCGGAGCTGGAAAGCACCGACCTTTGTCTCTACCCCTCCCCGTCGAGACTATAGACTCCAGGAGCCACTTGCCGCGCCGCCCTGCTGGCGGGCCTGGGCGCGGGCCTCCCCGCTCCCCGCCCCGGAAGGGACGAGGCTTGCAGCGACCCCAGCGGTGCGGGGGAGTTGGCGTGGCGCGGCCGCGGGAGGGCGAGGCCTGCCCGGAGGCGCGCGTGGGCTCGGGATGGGGTGGCGGGGAGGCCCTGCGGTCCCCCACGCAGAGGCTTTGAGAACAAACGCACCGTTCCCGCTGCAGGTTCCAACACTAAGGAATTCGGAGGTGAGGAGTGGGCAGGGGCAGGTAACAGAGTTTCCCCATCCCTTCCTGCGTCCCCACCCCTCTCCCATTACTGTGGCTCTAAAAAGGGAACCCCAGGTTCCCCGTTTATGGAAACTAGAAGTGGTGAACTAGTAACTCTCAGCGAGGGTCCCCACAGTCTTGGTCGGGTCATAAAACTTCTGATTTGGGATTTCGCCACCCTTAGCGGATATGAATGACAAGAGGCGTAGAAAGTGCTTTAAAACAGGTGAAAAGGGAAAAAAAACGGAAAAGGGAAGATTCTTGATAGCAGCTTCAAGGATCTCCCTCAAATTTGGTTAAATAAAGAAGTAAAATTATTGGGGCGCCAGGGTGGCTCAGTCGCTTAAGCATCCGACTTCGGCTCGGGTCATGATCTCAAGGTTCGTGGGTTCCAGCTCTGCATGCGGCTCTGTGCTGACAGCTCAGAACCGGGACCCTGCTTTGGATTCTGTGTGTCTCTCTCTGACCCTCCCCTGCTCACCCTGCGTCTGTCTGTCTCTCTCTCTCAAAAACAAAAAACAATAAACAAAAGAAGTAAAATTTTCTCTATTTAGTAAGCACTTAATAGTTTACAAAACACTTTCACTCACATGATCTTATGTCATCATCATTACAGACTCAGGGAGGTGGCTGTTACTTTCCCATTTTGTAGATAAGAAGACTAAGGCTCTGGGTACAGTAACTCTTTGCAGGAGGGGGCACAGCCTGGGCTTCCAGCCTTGAGGAGGTCCCTCCTGCACTCTGGGCAGTGCCCCAGCCTTTGGGACCCGCAAAGGTGTGGAGTCCCCATCAGGGAAATATGAAGAAAAGGGTTGCTCTGTATTAAATCTGCTCAGGAACCAAGTGAATAAGAGACACTTGTGGGCCTTGCTTCTAACCCAGTGCAGACGCTCCCTGGCCGTTGAACTTGTGGTTCTTCCCTGAGGACTGTGGGAACCAGCTGATCCCTCGCTCCTCTCCATCCCCAGGGGAAATGGCGTTCTGCTGGAGGGAGAGCTGGTGGACGTGTCTCGGCACAGCATCGTGGATGCCCACGGCAGGAAGGTGAAGGCGCTTTCCCGGGCACACCCCCCAAGGCACTGGCTTCGTGGGCCTCACCCACCAACGCATCTCCTGGTGCTTGACTACTTAAGTGCCGAAACTTGGGGTCCAGCTCCTCCCTGCAGGGGCTCCCAGCACAGGTGGGGAGTGGGTGGGGACAGAGCAGCTGAAAGGGGCCACTGAGTGGAACGGGGTCTCTGGCGCTGTGTTGGGTGGAGGACAGATGACAGGGCCCGGGTTCCCACCAAGGAGACAGATCAGCACGAACCCCAGTGGTGTGTGTTTGCTGCCGGTATTGGGAGGGTTGAGAGCAGGAAGGGGTGAGGTGACTTGACTGCGGCTACGGGTGCTGTGTGGGCTGGAAAGTGCTCCGAAGAGGTCCCATTGCTTCTGTTTAAAGGCTGGGAGCCCCACTGGGTGAGCAGGACCAGGAGCATGTTTTCTGGGAGGGCCGAGGGCCCGGATTCCTGGCTTCGGGTCTGGTGGCTCCCATGCCCTGGGACCTGATGGGTCAGCAGTGACCTTCTCCTTTTGGGGTACCAGGTCTGTTCCTGGGAAGTCACGTTACTTTTGAATTTTTTGGAATTGAATCATTTTAATTTTTTTAATGTTTATTTTTGAGAGAGAGACAGAGCTTGAGCAGGGGAGGGGTGGAGAGAAAGAAAGCAAGAGGGAGAAACGGAATCCAAAGCAGCTCCAGGCTCTGACCTGTCAGCACAGAGCCCGATGTGGGGCTCAGACTCATAAACCGTGAGATCGTGACCTGAGCCAAAGTCGGACGCTCAACCGACTGAGCCACCCAGGTGCCCCGGATTCATTTTCAGTGTCCTGGTGGTTTGTTGTTAGAAGGAGACTTAAACTTCCCCATTGGCAAAGTGGCAGCTCTCTTGGCACTTGTCTGTGAACAGCACGGTGTGTGGCCGGGCACTTTGGAATGTGGGGTTTTACAAAGCAGGTCCCTGCTGTGGACCTGGGCCTCCGCGTGCGTGCAGGCAGGGACGTTGGGGGTGGCGGAGGGTTGCTGTGTTCTGGGCCTTTGTCCAGCCTCATTAAGTCTGCATTGTTGACACCGGGGCGTCAGTTCCCTTGTCCCCATGCCCTTCTCTCCTTGGGGTCATGCCCTCCATCACCACGCCATCTCGGGCGTCCACAGACACCCTCTGGGACTTGCCCGTGTCTCTTTCCTGAGCGCTGGATCTGGATTCCCACCCCCTTTTCTGACCACCTTATCTCCTCATTCTGTAAAGCTGAGCCCGTCCCAGCGGCTCCGGGCTCACTGCTGCCCTGCAGCCCCGGGAAAAGCCCCCGCTCCCAGCTCAGTGCCAGTTTCGTGCCAAGAAATGTTTTGCTGCACCCACCGCCATCCTTAGGCGGCTAGTCAGCAGGGTGGACACAGCGGTCTGGAGCCCCAGCCAGCCTGTCCGGCAGGGCCAGCAGTAGCTCTGGGCTGACGTGGGGCCGGCCTGCCTCTGCGGCCCGTGGGGCAGAACATTCTGCCGCACGCTTGCCCACTCTGAGTTCTCCCCTCTTCCTGGTGGCCGCAGGCCTGCAAGCTCTACTGTCTCTTCCTTAGCCTCCCCCGGGGAAGCAGTGCCTGGTCCTGTCGGTTCTTCTACCTTGGCCATCCCTTCCCGCCCCTCCCCTTCCTCTTTCCACTGGCCTTAGACGGATGGGGCCTCGGGACCGTGGCCTGTCCTCAAACCTTGCACCTGCTCCCAACGTGCATTCTTGCCCTGCCGCCCACTTGTTTCCCGAAACACATATCTGAGCGCCTCGCTGCTGCTCACAAGCCTTTGAGGATTCCCTTTTGTCTACCAGGTAAGGTCCAAACTCCAAATACCAACTCAAGGCCCATTTGGAACTGATCGAACTTGCATTCCCTGCCTGGGCTCCCGTGAGGCCTCCGACTGCCCTGGGTCGCTCAGACGTACACCCCAGACCTTGACTTTTATTTCGTCCCTGTCCCAAGCTTTTAATATTCTCCCTACTCCCCTTTTCCCAAAGTGGTAGGTTTCTCCATCCTTCAAGACCTTGCCAAGAGGTGGACTCCTCTTCTTCCGTGTCTGGGAGCGTGTCATCTGCCCGCTTGGGTTAGAGTAGTGGCCGGATAGCACTTACAGCACACTTTACGTTTCACACTTGTGCTTGCTGCTCTGTGATCAGTTGGACCCTTGCAGCATTCCTGAAAGTAGACGGCACGCTGGCCCCATGCAACGGGGAGACCGAGGCCCGGAGGGATTAGCCCCGGGTCCACCGGGTATGGGAAGCGACACAATGGCTGCCCTCACTCTGAACGTGCAGTGCCCTTTTGTGACCCTTGCCTTCTTCCCCTCCTGCATCATGGTCTTTGGGGTCCTTGGTGCTTGGGTTATGGTTTTCTGTACATGCTCTGTGTCTCCGGCTGTGTGGAGACTTTAGGGCCGGGCTGGGCCTGCCGTCTCCTGGCCACCTGCATGGTGCGTTATGTGTGGCAGGTGTGTACTTAGCACATGAGTGGATAAATGAATGAATATTAGGGGCGGGTATCTGCCCAGCTTGAGTATCTTTTGGAGCTGAGGTGGGATTCGGGGTGGAGGGGGCGGTTGGGAGCCTGCAGTGGAGCCCTGTGGGGAGTGTGTGTGTTGGGGGGCGGGGGGGGGGGTAGTGAGCAGCGCCCTCACCGTCTCCATCTGGCCCCAGGAACGCTACTACGTGCTGTACATCCGGCCCAGTCGCATCCATCGCCGGAAGTTCGACCCCAAGGGAAATGAAATCGAGCCCAATTTCAGTGCCACCAGGAAGGTGAACACGGGCTTCCTCATGTCGTCCTACAGTAGGTATCGTCCTTCCTCCCTCGGGGCCTCCGACCCTGTGGCCTTGGTCCCTGATGAATGTCTGCTCAACCTTGAAGTCCGTGTCTGGCCTCAGGGCCCGATGGCTGTACTCCTCCTGCCCCTCATTTCCCTCAGAGGATCCCTCCTCAATCCCAAGGGCCTGGCTGGCCCTCTGACTCCTGCTGACTCCTGCAGTCTGGCAGAGTCGCCCATGAACCTGGTTCTGGGCTCTCACTGCTTTTGTGCAGAGCCTGGCCCAGGCCCCTGGCAGCCTCCATCTTCCTGCCCAAATTCCCATTGATTCTTAGGCCCTTCATGACCTCATTGTCTTTCCTGCTGTGGCTCTCCAAGGACCTCTTTGCTATCTTCCGTTGTGGAAGAAGGTTTTGAGGTTGAGTGAGAATCCATCCATCCCTCTCTCCATGTATTCATTCATGGTTTCAGTTGTCCACTCATTCTCTGAATATTTAATGAACATCTACCCTGTGCCAGGCCCTGAGCCACATGCCGAAGGTCCAGGGACCACATGAATAAGTCTTGGACCTGCACTCAGATGTCCTCAGTCCCTTAGACGAGATGGACAGGACAGAGGAGGGGCTCTGGGCCAGGCAGGCATGGTCAGGGGCAGGCCTGGAGGAGGGACACCAGTACCGAATGCTGAAGGCAAAGGCAGGGATCAGTAGGGTGCTGGGGTTGGGAAGAGTGTTTCAGGAGGGGGCTGCGTGCCAAGGCGTGCTAGGAGCTGGGGGCTCCTGATGCACGTGAGGAGAAGACTATAGGGAGGCAGGGGCCAGGTAGAGAAGGGCCCCGAAGGGACACTTGATCGAGGGTACTGTTGTGAGTGATTTTAAGTAGGGCGGTAATCTGGTTAGAACAGTTTTTAAAAATTCTGGAGTGGACGGGGGAGCACCTGGGTGGCTCAGTCATTTAAGAATCCGACTTCAGTTTAGGCCATGATCTCACAGTTTGTGAGTTTGAGCTGAGCCCCACCTTGGGCTCTGCACTGACATTGCAGAGCTGGCTTGGGATTCTCTCTCTCTTTCTCTCAAAATAAATAAGTAAACTTGAAAAAAATTCCCCTCCCTGGGTGAGGGACTGGCTTAGTCAGAAAAGCATGTGACTCTTGATCTTGAACTCAGAGTCATGAGTTCAAACCCCATGTTGGGTGTAGAGATTCCTAAAAAAGAAAAAAAAAAGTAAACTTAAAAAAAAAAGTCCCAGGGAGTGACCCGCAGACGTGTTAGGAGGAGGCTGTGGTGGCCAGATTAAGGGCCTGTCAGCGAGGACGGAGAGACTGGACAGACTCAGGTGGCACAGTGGCCTCCGTGTTTGGAGACGGGGAGAGAGGGCTCAGGGATGACCCTGGGGTCTGGGCAAGCGCAGGTGTGGGGAGAAGAGTTCTCTCTGGGACACGTGGTTGCACCTTCGGGTGGAGGTCCATGCCCCCTGGGGCCTTGGAGGCACGGTCCTGGAACCCTGGCAGCAGGCGGGGCTGGTGGCACACATTTAGGGGCCATCACACATTGCTGGTACCAAAGCTGTAAGTGTGGAGGGGCCCCCAGGAGGCCAGGAAGGAGTCCCCCAGGAGCCAGAGAAGGGACCCCTGCAGAGGTCCTAGGGAGATGGGGAACGCGTGTGTCTCTGAGGTCCAGTGAAGTGTTGGGGGCAGGTATTGGGGGGTAGCAGTGGGGTCAGGTGCTGCCTGAGGTCCTGGAAACATCCAGTGGGCTCACAGTGAAGACCTCCCAGTGACTTGGGGAGAGGGGGGCTCTGGAGTAGCTGGGTTGCTGAGCTGGGGTGACTGTGCCCACCTCCCTGTGGCCTTGGGCCTCATGAGACCTCCCAGCCCTGTGAGGCCTCACCTCTCAGTCTGGGACCACCCCTTCCCTCACCCCCCCCCCCCGCCAGTCCCCACCCGGGATCTGCAGATTTGGGACATTCAGGAAAGGTAGGGGAGGCTGTTGGGACTCCCCCTTGAGCCTCCAAGCTCTACGGGGCTGGGGTGAGCCGGCCAGGGCTCCACTATGTGGACCCCACGTGTGCTCCTTCCACAAACCCCAGCTCAGCCAGGAGACCCTGAGACCCAGGGGAGGAGGGGTGGAACCCTGTCTAGTCACTGGGGACTCCATGGGGAGGCAGACTTTTGTAGAGGGTTTGAATTCTGCCTCCTCCACTGATGAGCTGTGTGACCTTGGGCAAATCACCTAACCTCTCTTAAACTGTTGTTTCCTCCTGTGTAGAAAAGGAATAACTAAAACGTTTACGCCCCCTGCGGGTTTACCACACACCAGACACCGTGCTAAGTGCTCTAGACACCGTGCTAAGTGCTTCACGTGTGTCATTTCGTTTACACCTCACGCCAGCCCTACCAGGGGGTACCATTTCTTTCCCTCTTTGTCAGGTACAGAGAGGCTAAGTCACTCACATGGGCTCACGCGGCTTGTGAGCAGATTTGCAGGAGGGCAGCCTGGCTCCAGGGCCGGAAGTCCTGTGCCAGGGGAGCCCTGATGAGCACCGTCTCCGTGAGTGTGCACAGCCCTACCTTCAGGGGGTGGTGGGCACGTCCACCACTCAGGTCTTACCCGGCTCCGAAGAGCCCCTCCCGAAGTGCGTGCTGTGACAGCAGTGACACCCCTCCCATGCCATGTGCCCGCAGGGGCGGAAGCTGCGGGGGACACGGACAGACTCACGCCCGAGGCGCTGAAGAGCCTGGTTCAGAAGCCCGAGCTGCTCGCGCTGACCGAGAGCCTCACCCCCGACCAGACAGTGGCCTTCTGGATGCCTGAGTCCGACATGGAGGCGATGGAGCTCGAGCTGGGGCTCGGGGTGCGGCTGAAAACTCGAGGCGATGGCCCCTTCCTGGGTGAGTGGTGCCACCTCCCGTGGTCGCGTGTCCCCGTGGCCTGTAGCGGTTCCCGGCCTCCTGTTCGAGGCTCCTGCACCCCATCTGCTTAGAACCCGCGTGAGCAGGTGAGGTCTGCTTATTCCTGAGACTTCTTCCTAAGTTTCCGGACAAGGCCCCTGTGCCAGCAAGCCTAGACACTCTGGATCCTGGGGTGCCACCCAATCCACAGGTGTAGTTCCTGTGGGTGACCTCTCCTATTGAGTACCTTGGGGGTCACACTCAGGGCCTCCTGGGGGCACCCAGGCCTACGGGACCCGGCAGAACAGGCCAGCTCCCACTATGTTTCCACGACAGGGAGACGAGCCAGTCAACTTCTTCCTTCTTTCAGAGTCATTAGCCAAACTCGAGGCTGGAACAGTGACCAAGTGTAATTTCGCTGGTGATGGAAAGACAGGGGCGTCCTGGACGGACAACATCATGGCCCAGAAGTCTTCGGAGGGAGCCACAGCGCAGATCCGAGAGCAGGGGGACGGGGCAGAGGACGAGGAGTGGGTAGGTCAAGGGAGATGTCTGTGGACCTGGCATTGGGACGGTCTCTGGGCCGGACCTCTGTACTTAACGGGTCAAGTTTGGGTGTGAGACAAGGACACAGCAGCGTAAATTTTACACCACCCCCACCCCCCCGCCCGCCCCCAGCTTTGGCAGAGTTCATGGAATTCCTGAGAGTGTGTCAGCCTCGGGAAAATTCCTCTGGAGGCAGGAAGGGTGACAACCCGAGAGACCATTCTTTTGGGTAGGTCTGAGCTGTGCCGATGCCTAAGAAAGTTCCAAAGATGGATAAAAGCAAAGGATGGAAAGAATGGAATTTAGAGGGAAACCAGTGTAACCTGATGCCATGAAATCTCCAAACATTATCACTTCAAGTGAATACATCAGCCGTGTTACGGCCACTCAGCGGAATGAGCATTTTTTTTTTCTCGTTTGTTCTGGGCTCCCTGCCGGAAGTGGCTGGAAGATGGCTGGCTTGGTCCTTGGACTAGTTGTTGGGGTTTTGTTTTATTTTTTTTGCCAAGGATCAGCCCCCCCACCCAGTCCAATTTTAGTCTACCCACAGTTGATGTGTTTTTCTGAAGCATATTTCGCCTCGAGATTTGAATTGATGTCAAAAGGCCCCAAATTGAACATTTACAACAAAGTCACTGAAAATGAGCTCTGCGTCCATGGCAAATGAGGACATTCGCCAGAGAAGGCAGGGCAGGAAGAGTACAGGGTCTGGATTCCCCTTTGTCTTCATTAAGTGAGTCTGGGAATGAAAAATAATTGGAGCGACCAGGCCAGCTCCTTGGGCTAGTTCTAATGAGGTGACGCCAAGGAGGGTGGCTGAGGGCCACATTGGTGCCACTCAATTGAACTCTTGTTTGATGACTTGTAGAAGACTTTCATGAAATGTGCTCTGTTCACACCTCTTTACTTAACCCATAGGATGACTGACATCGCCTCCGGGTCCCACCAGCACTGCTGAGAATTTCATCCATCAACGTCTACTCTGGAGTCCGCCTTACCTGGTTCTTCCCTACGGCTCCCATGGAATACCCTTGGAATGAGCGCTGCTGAAACCAAATCGAAGACCATTGCCATGAGCAGTAGGGGCCCCATGCTGTGGCTCACGGAGGGCCCGTCTCTAGATATTTTCACGGTGGCCCTTACCCTGAGTGGCGGCCTTGTTTCTAGAGGCAGGCAGTGTATGGGTCCCCCCAGGGCAGTCGGCGGAACTGAACTTGGTCTTGGCGTAGCCTTGGGGACTATCTCTCATCTGTATGCAGAGTGGCTCAGGTGGTCTCTCCTCTGTCCTTGTATTTCTTGCCTTCCTTGCATACCTGCCCCCTTTCCCCAGCGCCCAGTGGTGTCGCCTCTGCACTCCTGTTCAAACCTCCCTTCCCCCTGTGTGCCCTTTTCTTCCCCTCCAGCCGCCCATTCTTTATCCCCCCTCTGGTTCTGTGCCACCCTGGGGCTCCTGGCTCCTGACCTCCTTGGCTGCTTTCTCGGGGGTGCTGTTCTCGGGGAGGCCTCGCGTAGGCACAGGTGTGGCTAGCTGAGCGCCACCTTTCAGACTTGTTATGTTTTCTACTTTGAGAACTTTTTATGAATGAGCAAATTTTCAGAAAAGGATTCCTTTACCTTGACTGGGTTACGTCTGGTGCAAACGGTCTCCCAGCCGAGCAGTGATCCTATTAAGAAGGAAGCCGTGTCTTTCTGATCGTGAACATAGCAGCCCACACCCAGATCTGTGACGGGCTGTGGAATTGACATCTTCATGCCCCAAGAATGGGCGGAGACGTGGTGGCACGTGGGTCCTGCTTGCCTCAGGGACGCGGGGGGGTGGTGATGAGTCCCCTAATGTATCAAACCCAGTCCTAGATGCTTTCCATGATAATAATTAGAGCCTGCTTCCTGGCATTCGTACAGATGTCCCCTGCTTTTTGAAATGTTAGTTAGTGATCCTTGGCTTTTACAAAAGACCTACCTTAGTACCGTTTTTGCTAACCAAAAGACATCTGCAGAGGGTTTTCCTTTTTATGGAAAAGGGTCAAAGATGAAAATCACCCTCAGCATTTGTTTTGCAGTGAGGCGTTAACAGAGGCTGTGCACCCCCCAAGTAGTGAGCGTGGCCCCGCCAGCGCCCTTCCCAGGGAACGGTACTCAGCATCAAGCCCCCACAGCTTTGAACTGTGTCTGTGAGCATCTCCTTTATCTCAGTCGATTTTGTGCCTGCATTAGCAACGTGTGCCCTAAGGTTTCAGAAAAGCCTAAGTGAACACTTAAAAAAATTTCCATATAAATTATTTCTTCACTTTCTACCATTTCAGTTTATAAGACGTTTCATAGGAATGCTGTATTTTTTGGCTGGTGGGGGAATCTTGTATTTGCTCAGCACTTGCAATATCTTACGTAACTTGTCACAACAATCCCAGGAGGTACCTGTGATTGGTTTTTGAGGTGCATGTGATTCTTAGTCCCTTTTTTCCCCCATCTGAATCTGAAGCTTGCAGGCTCCATCCATAGTATACATAGGAGAGAGAAATTTAAACCCAGGCACTCAGATTTCAAACTCTGTATTCTGCTCCCACGTGCATACAGCAGAGGAGGAAGGGGGCTTCAGAAAAGTTAAAACAACTTGCCCAGAGTCACAGCTAATATGTGAGACAGCCAGGATTCAAATCCAGGGATGTCCAAAGCAAAGCTTGTGTTCCTTCCCCTGTCCTTTGCTTCCTTGGCCTACAGAAGGACCTTGAACACAGGGGCCCGAGGAAAGTCCTGGCCTAGGGAACTTGCCTAAACCCTTGACTACTGATCTGCCCGGGCTGAAATCAGTCCTGCGGATTAGCAGCGGAGCAGGCCGTGTTATGCTCCCAGCATTTATTATCTTGGTTCCAATTTTCATTTACCTTCTTGCATAGTTGAGCCTGGGCCCGACGGGATGGCTGTGAGGCTTGGGATTAGCACTTCACTGGGGCCACCTGAAGTCACGGGTTACTGGACTGCTCATATAGATCTCTTCTGTTCTTGTTGCCCTTTTCTTAGTTCAGATCCTCGTGACCTATGACCCCGACTATTCTAGAAGGTGCCTCTCCGGCATCCTGTGTCCGAGTGGGGCTGGCTGATGCGGAGCACACTGGGACCTCAGCCATGGGGGCGAGCAGGGAACTTGGTTAAGTAGCGAGAGGACGGGATATTGACGAGAGGCACCCTGTGAGGGCGTCCTGCTGCCCAAAGCACTGTGGCCGAAGGGCACGGCAAGGTCATGTAGGCAGGTCACCATTCCAGAAAAGGAGGCCCCATGTGTCAGTAGGGGAAGGCCTGGACCACATATGGGTTTAGTGTCTTGGGTGGGTGGGGGGAGGGAGGAAGGAGGCAGAGAAGGGTCCTTGTGGCTGGAGCTCAGAGTGGGCAGCAGTGGGGGTTGTTTGAGACGGGGCTGGACGTCAGCCATGGTATCTTTAGCACATTAAGTGTCTTAGGACTTTATCCTTAATTTCCTGGGAGGCAGAGATTCTGGGGAGATGATAAGATCTGATTTGTTTATGTCAAAGATCACTTGACGGCAGAGAACCTGAGACCAAGGAGTCTAACTGGGGCTGCTCCAGGGGTCACCGTGACGGGGCTAGCGTGGCTTGGTGTGTAGCCGCGGGAGCGGACAGGACAGAAATTCAGGTGGAGAAGGAGGAGGAAAGGGACTTCCCAGCAAGAGAAGAGCCCCCGCAGAGTGGAGGTGGGGGAGTGACCCGCCCAAGGAATACGCAAGTTCTGTACATGGTTCCGGCCATGTCATACCTACACATAAAGTTCCATGATCCTTTTCCAATTAATGTTGTACAGTCACTTTCCGTGTTGCTACATAGTCTTCATAACCATTGTTTTTTTTAAGATCGACTGCCATTTAATAGCTCTGTCATGGCCCAATTTGGGGGTAATTCATTGATTCCTATTTGGAGCTAAGATATTAATGTTTTAGATTATATACTGTTACATAATTATATACAACTGTTTTAGATTATATCGTTCCCTCAATCTCACCCAGATAGCCTCCCCAACTCCACCCCACCTCCTGCCCCCCTCTTTCCCACCCCCACCAGGCCATATTTTTGTATCTTGGGGTTATTTCTTTAGGGACAGATTCCCACAAGTCAGATCTCTGGGAATTTAGGAGTTTTTTGTAAAGGTCTTTTTAGATTGTCAAATTTGCTTTTCCAAAGGGTTGTTCTAAATTATAATTTCACCAGCAATGGAGGAGAGGACCATTTTCATGCTCCTCCTGCCAGTATTGTATGTGATAACATTTTAAAATGATATTTGATCAGATAAAAATAAAACTTAAAATTTTTATGTTAAAATTTTTTTAACATTTATTTTTGAGAGAGAGAGACAGAGTGAGAGCTGGGGAGGGGCAGAGAGAGAGAGGGAGAGGGAGACACAGAATCAAAAGCAGGCTCCATGCTCTGAGCTGTCAGCACAGAGCCCAATGTGCGGCTCAAACCCACAAACTGTGAGATCATGACCTAAACTGAAGTTCGGCGCTTAACCAACTGAGCCACCCAGGCACCCCTTAAAATGTAATCTTAAATTTAATATTTTGATTAGTCTTTCTCCCCATTAAATAGTTAACTTAAACATTTTTTTTTTCATGTTCATTTCCTAGATATATTTCCTCTTTGCTCAGTTTCTCAGTTTCTTTGCCTGTTTATAGACTGGGGTGGGGGGACTTTCGGTTATTTATACTTTAAATATAACTATTTACCATATTTTAACTTCTTTTGTTTTTAAAAAAGTGATTTTTTTTTTACAAACATAAAATCTTTATATGGATTTGTCTGTTGAGTTTTTGTGATTTATATTGCTTCTAAGCCTATATTCTCCTTTCAGATGTTAGATATTCAATTTCTATTTCTTCCATTTGGGTTATTATATGGTTTTACATTTAACTCCTTAATCCACTCAGCCTTTAATTTGTGAAAGGGTAGGAAGTAAGATAACTAAATAGCTTATTTTCAAAATGCTAACCAATAACCCCAACATAGTTATTGGATTCCTTCCCACTTTGAAGTTAGGGTGTCTTCTATACCATATACTAAATTTATTAGAAAATTTTAAATGTTTATTTATTTATTTATTTAATGTCTTTTATTTATTTTTGAAACAGAAAGAGAGACAGACTGTGAGCAGGAGAGGGGCAGACAAAGAGGGAGACACAGAATCTGAAGCAGGCTCCAGGCTCTGAGCTGTCAGCACAGAGCCCGACAAGGCTCGAACCCACAAACCACGAGATTATGACCTGAGCCAAAGTCAGACGCTTAACTGCTTAACTGACTGAGCCACCCAGGTTCCTTAATGTTATTTGATACTTAAATTATTACATTTCAATAAGTCTTCCAATAGTGACAATTTGAACCCAGTATGCTTTCAGATTTCGTGGAACTAGGTCCCCCTCCTTGCCCTTGTTTTAGACTTTTGATATTCTCTCTCAAGATTCGAAACATTTTGTCAAGTTTCAGTGCACATTGACTGCCTTTGAATTTTTTTCAGTTAAAAAAATCTGGCTACAGAGTAATACATATTTATTTTAGAAAATTCAGAAAACAAAAACCATATAATTTCACCACGGTTTATTAAATCGATTATGTAGTACTCAGTTATATGCCATGCATTGCTCCACGTGCTTAAAACAGTAACAGGGGCACCTGGGTGGCTCAGTTGAGCGTCCAACTTCGGCTCAGGTCATGATCTCACATTGGTGGGTTTGAGCCCTGCATTGGGCTCTGTGCTGACAGCTCAGAGCCTGGAGCCTGTTTCAGATTCTGTGTCTGCCTTTCATCTCTGTTCGTCCCCTGCTCATGTCGTCTCTCTCTGTCTCTCAAAAATAAATAAGAAACAGAAAAAAAAAAACCAGTAACAAATTTTGTATTTATAACTAATGAGAATAATTTCTTCCAAATAGAAAAAAAGTCTAGTATTATAGTAAGCGAAACTGGTATCATGCCTGTTCTACAGATGGAGACACTGACCCAAGGTGCCCAGGTTGTCAACAGAACCAGACTTAAAAACCCAGGGCAGTGCTGTTCCGGTGGCCCGTGTAGAACCCTTTGTGATGCTCCCATTCCATCAGACACAGTTATTATTTTATATTTTAGTGTATCTACTTACAGTCTTTACAAAGTGGGGTATCCGTGTACATACTTTGCGTGATCTTTTCACTTATAGATATGTTGTGAACACTTACCTATCCCATAGTCTTTCCACAAATTATTTTTTTTTAAGTTTATTTATTTTGAGAGAGACAGAGACCCCGTGAGCGGGGGAGGGGCCGAGAGAGGGGGAGAGAGAATCCCAAGTAGGCTCCGCACTGTCAGCGCACAGCCAGACATGGGGCTCGAACCCACAAACCGTGAGATCAACACCTGAGTGGAAACCAAGAGTGCGAGGTTTAAACGACTGAGTCACCCCGGCGCGCCCCACAACATTATTTTTAATGACTATTTGGTATTTCTCATGTGCAGATGGAGCAGTGCATTTAACGACCATCGCGTTTCGGAACGATTAGTGTCCCATTTTCCCCTGCAGTTAACACTGCTGAGATCTACACTCTTGAGGCTTTTCACACATCCAGAACCGTTTTATTATAAATTCTAAAACTCCAAATGCTGGGCCTCATGCTCTACATACGGTAAAGGTTTTTGCTGCCCACTGCTAAACGGTCCTCTGGACAGGTGATTCGGATTCGCAGCTCTAGCTGACACAAGGGACGGTGACCCAAGTCATTAAAACAAGAAACGCAATCTACGAATTTGGGATATCCACGTGGATTTGCACTGGAAATTCCTTAATTCCACTACTGGCTATTCTACCATGGAGATACGGCCCCTTGCACGAGCAGGCATGAATGCTGACTGCAGCACTGTACGTGAATACCGAAAATCCAAACTGAACTTCACGCTCCCTACGCGGGCAATGGTTACAGAGGCTGGCATCTGCACGCCCCGAACTGTTCCGCAAGTGTTAAGGGCCAGGACTGCAGGCTTTCTCGCGGCCGGAGAGACGGGGACGCGACCGCCGCCTCGTCGCCTGGGAGCGCGGCCGGTCTCAGGAGCTTCGGCTTCGGGATCTGCTTTCCCGACGCGCTCCGCCCCAGATTCTGCAGCAGGCTGGCCGGCCGGCCGAACGGCAGAGATCCGGGTTCGCGCCCTGGCCAGGCCCTGACTGGCAAGCCGGTGCCAGCCGAGGTGACGACCCTGCCCGGCCTCGGGGTCCGCACCGGCCCGACCCCCCAAGAGCCCGCCCCGCGCTTTCTCCGTGGGGTGCGGAGACACCGGACTCTTCGCGGTCGGACCCCTCGGGCGCCGGGGCACGTTTCCGCCGGCCGCGCTCAGTGGCGCACCAAGCGGAAGTGGCCCTGTGGCGGCGGAAGTAGATGCTTCGCGGGGGCCGCCGGCCCTGAAAGGAACTTGGCCGGCAAAGATGATTCAAGCGATTCTGGTTTTCAACAACCACGGGAAGCCGCGGCTGGTCCGCTTCTACCAGCGTTTCGTGAGTGCGGCCCAGCCCCCTCACGTCCCTGCCGAGCGCCCGCCCCCCACCCCCGCGGCCCCTCCCGCCGGCACCACCGCCTCGGGCCCCCGCACGGGGCGCGACCCTCGCACCCTTCGCCCACCTGGCGGGGCCCGGGCGGGCGTCGGGCCTCACGCCCCACCCCCGC